>CM032233.1:98300000-98605000 GCA_019009955.1 Riptortus pedestris
GGGAATTAAATAAATGCTAATGAAGTGAATGAATATAAAGAAATATATTTCTTGACCTATAATGACTTAACAAATTAAAATCTTTATATATATATATATATATATATATATATATATATATATATATATAATTCTTCTGTACGTGTGAATGTCACTGAACTCCTCCTAAACGGTTGACCGATTTGAATGAATTTTTTTGCACGCGTTTGAGTAACGCCCATGGTGGTGATGGTTTAGCGTTACAAATCATCCCGGCAGATGGAGCAGTGGGGGTCGTAAGGGAGGCCTAAAATTAAACATAGCTATATTTCGTTTTCAATTGTTTTTTTGGCAAATATGTAGAGGTTAAGAGTTGTTTATGTTGTTATTTAGAGTAACTTTTGTTATATTTACTTTTGTCGTATAACAAATTATAAACGAGATATATACTAAAAAAGCAAAGTGGGAGCCAACAATTTTATTGTGCACTAACGATTGAACCGAACTTAACAAAATTCGGTTTGTGAATTAGCATTAATTCGTCCATGATTATAAGCTACATTAAAATTTTTAGGTCCGAACGAGAGTGGGGGTTTACTGAAGGCCGAAAACTAATATTTATTAGATATATGTCACTGAACTCCTCCTAAATGGCTGGACCGATATGAATGAATTTTTTTTAATGCGTTTGGGTGACGCTCTAGATGGTTTAGCGCCACAAATCAGCCCGGCAGATGGAGCAGGAATGGGGATTGTAAGGGATGCCTAAAATTAAAAATGGCGATATTTCGTTTCCTATTGGTTTTCGGCAAATATGCACAGATAAAAGTTGTTTATTTTGTTATTTAGAATAAATTTTGTTATATTCACTTTTGTCGTAACAAAGTATAATCGAGATATAGTAAAGTAACTTTTGTTTTAAACATAATATCCTAATCTCTTGAAATATCATGCAGGACAACGTCTGCCGGGTCCGCTAGTTCATATATATATTCAGGCAATCGTTAAATAATTATAATAATCCAAAAATAATTTGATTACTTCCACAATCAAATATGAGTAATTTACATATGTTTATTTATCAACGTCCACTTTTTCTAATATGGCTAATTGGGACGGGTTATCTACAGATTACTGCTCTTTTCTAACCAGGGACCAAGGGTTATATTTAATGACTACTCCATTAGATTAATTCCTATTGCCCAAGCGGGAATCGAATTCGCTACTCTAGGTTTAGCATGTAAGATTAAAGCGTTGGCTAACCTGAGCCCCATAAGTAATTTAGGTAGTCAATATTCTAAAACGCATGTTCATTCTAATGATCAGTGGAAAGTGGCTAATAACTAACTAATATATTTGTCTGCTGTCCTTAGGCCACAGTGGTGTCAACCAGCTAGGAGGAGTGTTCGTCAGCGGGAGGCCTTTGCCAGACTCTACAAGGCAGAAAATAGTAGAGCTTGCCCACTCAGGAGCTAGGCCTTGTGATATATCCCGCATCTTACAGGTCTCCAACGGCTGTGTATCCAAAATCCTCGGAAGGTAAATAACTTTATTCATAGTTTAATGGCAAGCGCCACCAACATAAAAACTCATTTTTTCCCTCACAGACTAATTCAAAATTGTCCTAAATGTTTCGCGGCCTGTAAACGACTTTTTCAGGGGTCATTTCATTTCTATAAAAAATAACAATAATTTATAAAATCCCAAAGTTAATTCTATGTTGCATTAAAACATTTATAACTTTTAACTAAAATATTTACTTATTTAAGATGCCGCTACATTGGCGATTCATCTTTTAACATGTTTGAGTATAGTTTTACAAAATTAAATAAATATTAACATTTTTACACATCTAAATTTTACAAATGTACTAAATAAATAGAAGGGCAAAACTAATTATAAATTGTTAGTATATTGACAACATGAGGGGAAAAAAGTAAAATTGAAAAAAAAAAAAAATGAATAATAAAAAAAAATATTAAAAGAAAAACTAAAAGAAATAGTTAAACTGGGAGGAGGCAAAACTTCTATTCCACTTACAGTGCTTGCTATATACAACATTCATAATCGTAAATAATAGCTTTTATATTTCATCAAATAACCCAATATTTCTTAAATACTTAAAAACATCTACTGTCGGCCAGTAGTTGACATAAATTTTAATAAATTAACTAAAATAGTATATTTGTTAAATTTATCTACACATTGTTTACTTACAGTTCCTACTTACACTTCTTGAAACGAACCTTCCGCAAATAGGGAGATCGTTGAAATTGAAATTCCCAAAGCAGGTTATGTCAACTGACTTTAAATTAACAGTTTCGCGTCATACTTTATCGATTACTTAATTTTAAGATAAAATTTAAATAATCTTATCTGAAATGATATATATTTATTTCCATTAAATGTTAACAAAACATAATAGGATACGCCATATATTTTTGTTTTATATAAAACATTTAATAATATTAAGCCAATTAATTCCTTAACATAATATTAAATAGTTTTTTTTTTTATACTTATATTATACATTCATAAAATTAGCTCAAATACCATAAATACATTTTATAAAATCTATCACTTTAATAATTATATATAATAAATTAATTTCGTTTTTAAAACCACTTTAAATGTGTAACATGCACTTTTAAGATATTAACAAGCTTTGTCTTTGTCGCATTTATTAATGGTTGACATGATTTATAAATGATGAGAGCGTTGTCCCCGCCTTAAAGATACAATGTATCTGATCATAAATTACTATTTGACCTCTTTTTATGACAAATATTTGTTAGTTTTATTTAATAATTTAACATTTTTTATATTATTCAATAGTGTATAAAAACATCTTTCACACTTTCAGAAGTTATTTAATTTATTTTTAAACAAAGAACATTTTTTAACAGATTGAAAACATTCGAGTAGTATATATAGATAAATATGTTTCTATTCTAAAATAATAACCTTTTCATGAAATATGTTTTGTACATGGTAGGGGGGTTTGAAGGATATTCTTGTATCTTGGTTTGTGATTATGTGTAATATTATTCCTGTAAAACAAGTTCATGTTTTGTTTCAGACAAAGTATAGTTTGGTACATATTTATATTGGCGGAAAAATAATAATTTTTGACTCTTTAAAGAGTGGCGTACAGGAATCTCTCCGACCAACCCCTTAGCTCTAATTTTTCTATGCATCATACAAAGGCGTCAGGAAGAAACAAAAAAAAATATTGTGGGCACCACATGACTTCTTTTTATTCGTATTAAATTTAATAAACAAAATGTTTTGATAAACTTCATCTAAAATGATTTCATTTGAAAGTAAAATTGCATATATCTTTTCAAAAAATGGCATAGAAAATAGTATATAGAATTTCTCCTTAAACAAAAAGGCGTCTATACAAAATGTTTGTATCTCCAATAGCTACAAACAAATTTGGATTTTTTATTTCCACCCCCTCCCTTTTGAAAATTTTGATCAAAAGAGGAATCGTCCAACTAGACGATACAGCAGTACTAAATATGGTCTTTTCAATATCTTAAGGCAAAACATTTTTATTTATGCGTGATACGTACAGACGTCACCGAAACCAGTCATGATATGTTCATAGAGGGTCAAAACGATTGATCTCGTTGAAATCTGAAAACCCAAATATTTCATGATGACAATACGGCACTCGTAAAAATCCAGAGATGCAGAAGCTTTATATAGTACATGTCATTGTTTCCAAAAATATATTCTTTGACATTCTTTGAACAGTCGCACTGAAGCGGAAATATCGTTTAATACTTTCAAATGAAAAAAAAATTAAAAGAAGTACTGCAAAATATTTTGTTTATTTAATTTTATAATAGTACACGGAAGTCATGTGGTGTCCAGATCAGAGTTTCACTAAAGAATAAATTATTAGCGTTATATGTTCTGTGAAAAAGTAATTTTTGGGGGTTGAGTCATAAAAACCATACGCCATATACTTCATCAACATACGTTTTATGATGTCATTAACACGTCATATTCATTTTATGACATTAACTGTACGGGTGATTTACTGATGTCTATCTATTATTGTTTAAATTTTAATGTAGTTCTTTTGCAGGTACTACGAGACGGGTTCAATCCGACCGAGAGCCATTGGTGGCTCGAAGCCAAGAGTAGCAACGGCGGAGGTAGTCAGCAGGATATCCCAGTATAAAAGGGAATGCCCCAGCATTTTCGCCTGGGAGATTAGGGACAGGCTCCTAGCTGAGGGGGTCTGCTCTAACGACAACATACCAAGTGTAAGTAGGAATACGTAATTGTGATTTTAAGTACTTAACGATGAGAAATAGTCTCATAAGTAACTACCTGTAAACTTCCGTTGATTCGGTTTAACAAAGTTAATAAAGCCAACAAGCAAGTCACACATAACAATCAAGCAGAAAACCTTGCAATCACTGAGGCATTCAAAACACTACAAGACATTTCAAGTGACAAAGAGACTAGTATAATCTACACAGGCAGCAAAATTAACATAGACCGCATTTACAATAACGAAAACCATAACGAACAGACTGAACAGTTCAGAAGACTATTTACACTATGAGACAGAAGAATGTAATAGTGGCAATAGCATGGATAAAAGGACACTCGGGAAATTGTGGAAACAATACAGCAGACCAACTTGCAAATACAGCTTTATGAGACGAATCAATACCTATTACACACTCTAAACTGACTAAACAGACCATTAAAACACTTTTGATACACGAATCTTATAAAAAATGGAACGAAAGATGGACCAACATTTCTAAAGGACGACAATTACATAAGTACATACTTAGTATAACAACACTTAGTAATTCTAAACAAATACAATTTATATCAGGGCATTGACCTACGAAAAGTTACTTGTGCAAATTTAAGCTAACAAACACAAACACATGCAAATGTGACAATGAGACTGAACAGACATACCACCTCTTATATGACTGTACATTATTTGACGGACCAAGAACAAACTCATCAAGTACATTACCTTACAAAACGGAACTTAGCCGACGGACAAACCGAAACTATTACTCAAATTCAACAAGGGATTTAATGCATTTATACAAGAATTGGACACCATTTTGTAGATCTACACCTACTATTTATACACATATGTAAAGTTTACATATGTTGTATTTTTTCTATTTATTTGTTTTTATAATGTTTACGAAATATTATAATGTAATTACTGAAATGTGTGTAGTATCCAAAGGATGGAGCACACAACATTTAAATAAATTCCCACGTTAGAGGGATACTCTGCGTGAAAAAAATGGAAAAAAAGCCCGCCACACAGGCGCTGCGTAATGGAACGATAGTTCATTTCATCTCACCATTTATTCTACGCATCTTCCGTATTAACATTAACAAACCTAAGTAGGCAGGAAATGGAACATAACTTGAGATATTTAGTGACTCAGTTACTCAAAGTGATAAGTGGGTGTTAACTGAAAACTGAAGAAGAAAGAAAAGAAAACCTATATCACATGTATAACACAATAGTTAAATTCACAACGAGATTAATTGCATAACATTTTTCGATCCAACTTGTAATAACAGAGATATTTCAATTTTTCAGTTCTGGTCAGATCTCAACCATTAACGAATATAATTTCTAACCAAATATAGGTATTGATCAAATAAAATTACGTAGTCCAGAATATAAAATCTTAAATGATGAAGTCATGCCGAACACATTTTCATAAATCTGACAGTACTGACACTTTGGAAAGTGCTGACTGAGTAGTGACTTTTAGAGTCTAACCTTCGAATAAGGTATTTCATTGTAAGTTGGGTGATTTAAATTTGAGATTAGTAAGGGGGGGGGTTACTAAAAAAAAATACAAATAAAACGCTTGATATTCCAAATACGAACAAAGTGCATATAACAGCAGTTATAGAGAATTTAATTTTTATCAGGATTGTTTATATAGCATTTGTTATGCTATATCTATCGTGAAATATTGTTTCTATTTGTCTTTCCATCTTTTTATGTACTTATATATCTTGTTCTGTGTATGTGTGTGTTTTTGAAGAACCTCATTTCCATCATCTCCTAGACCCACAGATAAAGCATATAATACATTTATTCTGAGCAGTTAACTGCGACATTATTTTTACAATCTCGGAAACTAGTGTTAGGGACTCTAATACTCTTCTTAAAGACCCGTATTTGGTGGGGAGGGGGGAGGTGATTAAGAGCAGCTATTAAAGTGATGGGGCTGACCGATGGGACAAAAAATTGTGACAATAAATAATTTACCTTCATTTTGTGGGATGGGGGAAGGGGTGGTGAGAAGGGAACAGATGGACCGAAACGTCAATATTCGGTAAAAGCTTTTTGTTCGCGAAGTGAGGCACCCCCCCCCCTCTCTCTATTCCTCCTACCCCCAACATCTTAGTCCACAGGAACTTTTTTTAAAAGAAGAAATCTAGCAATTTTGATGATCTTCCCTGCAAAATATAGATTATTTTAGAAAAAGAAGAATCAAATTGTAATACAACTAGGGTGATCTCACCTACAATGCAAACCAAAGGAGAAATATTCAATTATGCTGTTAGCACAGAAGAATGCTCAATAGAAGATTCTACATCTGTTCGGGCCGTCCCATTTGCTTTAATTTATATTGTCTCATTTGAATAACCAGCTGAGACACATGTCGAAATATGAACATTGGATTAACCTAGCTTTAACACAAAGAAATATGATATAATTGTCTCCAACCATTCTCTTTTAATTTTAATAGCAGTGCTCGGTAGATGAAAGTAAATGGGCTAAAGTGCAGTTTAGTCCCCCCCCCCCCGTACGCCATCTTGTTCCGTCACCGTCTTAGCATCCAACAAATTAGGTGAGTTAAAAAAAAAATAAGTTAAAATTAAAATCCCCATCCTCGGTTAAAACCACCGATGGCGTATTTGGTAAAATTGTTGAATGCGGTCACTAAAGTCTAAAGTGTTAAAAAAGATATAGTTAGGAAAACAAAATGCTCGTCATTTTGAAAAGTGCGCCACCAATGGGGGGGGGGGACTAAACTCCACTTTCACCAGTAAAGGTTTTGAATTTCACAATTCAGAGTTTAACATCTGAAACCAAAGTACTGATAGAGTACAGCTATTGAGGTTGTACTTATATTTGAAAAAAAGGAATTCAAATATCCATCGTTCCAAAGAGACGAAGAAAGACGAGGCCCGTCTTGTATATATATATGTGGTTCGAAATGGGAAAATAATAAATTCGAAATATGTCCGTTATTATGATTTGGATCAAATAACGTTACGTAACCAAACTTGTTAAACACTAACCGTTTTACAGTTGTTGTTTTATACACTCTTCTCTTACTTCAATCTTAACATAGTAATTGAAATTTGTTTGTTTTCAGCCTTCAGCAAACTCAACTCATAATAACAATAGCCTGTAGAACAATAGAATATCACAATTCTTATTTTATGCTTAAATACTACTTATTGCTTTCGCTAGACCTTTACTATATGAAAACCATAGTATCTCTACTATTATGCTCTAGAATCCTCTATTTTTCTGTGGCCGATAAACTAGTAAAACTAAAGATGACTTATATTAATGGACGAAAGTGGATGATTTAACAAGGATTAAAATAAAGAAACATTCAGGTATATCTTCATTAAAATGGGTGGGGACGAAAAATGTTATATAGTATGTAATAATGTAAACATCATTTTTGGCAACTATTGTATTATTCATGTTTTCTCTAACTCAAATATTAAACGATTTATTCGTATTTTTTTGTTTTCAGCCTTCAGGAAACCCCCATTTATACTCAACTCAAGTTGACAATAAGCCAATGTATCATGAAACGTCTTATTACAGGCCGATTTTTTTTATTCGATAAAATTGAGAATTTTTTATTTGACCATTACGTATGCATTTATTAAGTGTGTCATGTCATTGTTTGTAAAATATTAAATAGTAAATCTTGTCTAAGATCATTTCCTTAATATGCATTTCAATAAACATTTAATCCTGTTTTGGCATATTTAGTGAAATAGGTCAAAATTATGAAATTTATACCAAAAAGAAATTTTTAGTACTGGAAATATATTCTAAACTCAAACTGTTATTCTGTTTCTATGAAAATAATTGCAACTAAGATGTAGACTAATATGTATATCGGCTTCGAAATATGTTCTGGTCAGAAAATAGAATTTCCATAAGGCGGATGTCGTACCTTGGAATAGATGACAATATTTTTAACAATCATTCAGTCCTGAGCCATTTTTAAAACTATTTTTTAACAAACGGATATACCGACAGACTGGAATTCCAACTTTGATGTCATCAATCCCATGAATGGTCATTAGTAGCACTACCACTTTCATTGCAGGAAGAAAATCCGAGATATTAGCCTAGTAGATTTTAATGTAGTCACAAAAATTGATGAATTTTTAGTAGCGTAAATACTATAAATATTTTATTCTTGTATTCGTCACATTCTTAGCATATTAATTATCGTGGATTATTAATAAGTTAAGCAAAGTAATTGTATTTAAAAGTCTCACTTATAACATTATGTTATACAGATGGGACTTAAACTAAAGACTCTAACGAAGTCACTAAAGAATATATGTTGGTGAAAGGTGATCTCATAAAATGACTATCTTGTTTTTACAGCCTTTACTAAACCATGCTACATGGTTCCTTGGGCGTTATAGCCTCTTCATCAATATTGACCCTTTACCTAAATGACATCAATTTGAACCTTCAGAGGTGATCCAGTTTTACGACAATAATCTCTGAAGTTGCTATATTAGTGATGTGAAAACACGAGAGTTATTTTATTTCATGAACATTTGGCAGCATCTATTCGTTATGAAATCTCAAAATATTATTACAAAATAATTTACTTAGCTTCATTTTAATGATATAATTGATTTAAAGTCTAATAAAATCATTTTAATAATATAAACAATTTAATTTACGGAAAATACTTGAGGTGTAGTAATTTATTTTTGAGACCGATTTCAACGAGAAGATATACAATTAGACGTTACAACAGTTCAAGATGCGAATTTTCAACACTTATACCAGTCGTTCTCAAGCTTTACGAGAATCTTACGTACATAAATACGTCTAGACTGAACAAAGTAATTCGAGGCTTCTCTTTAAGGGAGATATGCCAAGGAATAATAACTGGGGTGTGAGTGGACTGTATAAAGAAAGACTAAAATATAACTGATGGATAAATATGTATATATATATATATATATATATATATATATATATATATATATATGTGTGTGTGTAATTTATTTTTTAGACCGATTTCTATATGATATTGCCCAATTTATATTATGAATTTCAAGGAAATGTTAAGTTAAACAAGGAAATTTCGAGGAATACAAGTTTATTTCGAGGAAACATTCCGTTTAAACGAACACTGTGCTTTGTACTTTAATGGCTTGTCTGTTTTTCAGGTTAGCCAATTCGTCTGAATATCAAAAAGATTGGGTTATTTCACGTAATAAAAAGTTTCTCGTTTAATAAAAATACTCTAGATTGTTAAGTTCGAAATTTGTGCTATAAGAGGGGGATACGATTTACTACTATTACGGCTTTTATAAGGCAGGGGACCAGGCAACATTGTGCGTTCCTTATTAATATATCTAAACCAGTGGCGGCTCGTAGCTAAATTAGTGGGGGTGCTGCTCCAGAAATTTTTTAGCCTTAGCACGATCGGCACTGCGGGAACGACAGTGCTCTCTCTCTCTCTCTCTCTCTTGCAGTCTCACGTCTTCCTGTGTGACAACAGTCAAACACCTCGCCGCTGGAACTGTGAAGCGCACAGTTCCATACAAACAGTTATGTATCTTTTTTCATAAACTGGGGGATGTATTCTGCATTAAGCTTAAGGATTATATATAATACAATTATAAAGAAAGAATTAAAGATAAAAGGCTCATTATATTAAATGTTATAGATAACATCAAGTGGAAATTGGGGGTGCTGCAGTTCCACTGTGCCTGTGCGCGAGCCTCGACTGATCTAAACATTGGAATGTACGGATATGTCAAGGAAAATCACAATGTACACTTTATCTTCTTAGCTTCTCCATGAAGATAACTACTATAAAGGCATCAAGAAGGAATGCTCTACATTAAGAGCCATCCCTCACTAGCATACAAGGTCTCATAGACATTTGACTGTGAGTGTAGGAAAACAACACTTAATACGCCTACTAACTGCATGGATTCAGCGAGGACTAGTGATGTTAGCAAGCAAACATGAACATTGTCTGGGGAGAAGTATTCCCAAGGGTTAGTCATCGCTCCACACACCCTTTTTCACATTAAGCTCAACTACCTCGTTATTTTAAACGCTACATTGAAAAATTATATGAGTTCATAGAGAAGGGTCAGTGAAGCCCTCCATGCCCACGGCCTGTGTATAAATGCCAAACAAATCTAATAGATTTATATTTCAATCATAGCTCTATTTCATACAGAGATACTTCCTTGATGAATGCTGATCAATTTGTGATCTACAAATGAATGGAAGTTTTATATCGGTATGGGAGGCGCATACCGACGCTCTAGTCTATTAAATCGCACTTATACTCTTATTTTTAAATTACTATTTCTTTGGAAAAATATTTATATATAAAATCAATAGAGCAAACAATGTTTAAATAAGGGTTTAAGCTCGACTTAGCAAAGGGAGAGTTCCAGCTGGGACCGTTTAGAGCATATGTGGACAACAACCGGCCCGCTGTAAGATTGGATCCGGCCCACGAGACATTTTGAAAAACCCATTTAAACAAAAATATGCCACTACTTTCTCCAAATGAGAGTTTAAATATACAAATTGTTTGAAGAACTTCATTTAAAATTATTTCATTTGAAAGTCGTGCACGATATTTCTTTTTTAATGCAGCTGACCGATAAATGTCATATAGTATATTCTATAGATCTTTTTTATGATACAAGTAAGGCGATATATTTTTAGAATCTCAAATAAGTAGGGAGGAATTGCCATTTTTTTTGTTTGCCCGACTTTAAACTCCCCTTTGTCGATTTAAGAATAAAATAAGAAAGAGAAGGTGCCAAAGGTAACCAAAAGAAAAGATATACAACTAGACGTAACAACAGTTCAAGATGTGAATTTTCAATACTCTTATACCTGTCGTTCTCGAGCTATGCGAGAATCGTACGTACATACCACGCCAAAATGGGTTCAGGGAGGGTCAAACGGATAATACAGTTGGAATCAGAAATGGAAATTTCTCGCGATTACTTCTTTTACTTCGTACAAGGAAGTAAAATTGGGTAAACGATCAGGATATGGCTTGAGTACTGGATGATTTATTTGGTGGGGGAAAACATTGACGAATGTAAAATAAAATATGGTTGGGCATTTCGAGCCATCAGTTACAATGGGAAAGGTCCAATCGAAAGCTCATAAAGTTATCAGCAGGAGGGATGATAGAGCCTGGGAATAAATCCATTTGTCTGTATTGGCCATATTGGAGAGGTGGGTAAAAGTACGGTAGCTGGATCTGGATGTGGGCCAACTGCGGGGCGGACATCTATCAGGAAACAATGAGCCAAGCCCCGCAGTCCCCGCTTCCTCGTCTCTTCTTCCATTCCCACCCACCATCCTTGCTTTAACATCACCACCTCTCCCTACTTCTCGTCTGCTTTTCTCTAGTATTTTCTATCCGTGAGGCTACCTGAAGCCACATATTTATTCCTAACGTAGTTACATGAATTCTCTTCTAAGTCATTTATCTTACAACAATCCTTACCATGGATGCTCCTAACTTTGACTAGTTCCGTCATTTCGCGTATTGTTGAGACTATCTACTCTCGACACCTCTTTAGGGGGCAGTTGCAGACATACTCCCCTCAGTCATTAATCTTTTAGCAATCCAAAGCCCTGCGCACCATAGTAGACGATTCATATTATATCACCAACCACACCCTCCATAAAGATCTTAATATCCCATTTGTAAAGGACTTAATTCCCTTAAGATTCAGAAAATTCCACAGCAGGCTATCCTTCAATCATCCGAATCAAGATGTCCTAGCCCTTTCCAGTACCACTCATCTATATTCCCCTCCGCGGCGCCTCAAGAGACAATGGCCCAGAGATCTCCTATGGAAGTGTAAAGTGAAGTGATAGCAGTGGCTATTTTCTTATCAAGTGCCATTCCTCCTTAGCTCTTGACTTCCTTGCCAGGCAGGGAGGTGCTGCTCTTCTCATTGTGGTGAAGGGGTGTAGCTTCGGTCGAGAGTGATGGAGGACGATTGAATTCTACATACTACATTACAAAATGCATTTAAATGCAGACTGTAATATTCTTAATAAAATTTAAAAAAATATCTCTTAGCAATCAGTCCAATGATTTATACCATGATACTACTACCCATGTTCTGCCATATCATATATAATGGTGGCTAGCTTCCACTGAGTTCTTATTCTGTAACATAGTTGCAGAAATTATCTCCTCAGCTATTTACCTTTCAGCTGCAATTTATACTATGATACTACTACCCTTGTTCTATTGTGGCTCAACCCCAACCCCTCATTTTTGCAGAATTTCGCCCCTTCAATACGTATCTCTCACGAGCGACACGAACTATGTTCCTCCCAACTTCGATATTTTCTGTCACTTCACATATTTTTGTGGCTAGCTTCAGCTGAGTTCTTTCTGGAATATAGCTTGCGAAAATGATCTCTTTAGCCAGTTCATAAAATGTTACTCCTGTCGTATCACATATAATTGTGACTAGCTGCCACAACCCCTCATTTTAGAGCACAGTTGCAAAACATCTCCCCTCCAATACGTATTTCTCACCAGCGACACGTACTACGTTTCTACCAACTTCGACATGTTCTGCCACTTCACGTGTTTTCCGCTGAGTTCTTTCTGGAACATAGTTTGCCGAAATTATCTCTTTAGCCAATCTATATTATGATAATCCTGCCATATCACATATAATTGTAACTAGCTGTCTCAATCCCTCATTTTGGAGTTCGTTTAAAAATGAACAAGAGATAATCGTAGACTCATAGAGTATAAATGTCCGCCACGCAAGGGCTGCGTTAACTAAGCCGATTTCCCACGTGCGTCACGTATTTGCATTTATCTCAAAAAGTAAAACTTCAATGAGAATAATATTTGGTATTTTAGGTTTTAAATAATGTGCTTCATAATATAACAGCTACTTGTTAATATGACACCAGTAAGAGTGCGGGTTTATTGAAGCCCGAAAACTAAAAAATGCAAATATCTTGGTTAATAATCAAAAAAGCGAAAAAAACGTGCATAGCAACATTTATGGAACATTAAATTTGCAATATAATTGATTCTATACGAATTTTCGATCCGACGCTTAATAACGGAGATATTAAGAACTTTCGAAATTCCCCCCAAAGGTCCGATTTTAACCGTTATCGAACTTGATCTTATATATATATATATATATATATATATATATATATATATGTGTGTGTGTGTGTGTGTGTGTGTAAAATTTTGAACGGACATTTTCATTTTTGTCATCTTCTAGGTAGGATCGATGGACATTTTAAGACATTTTTTGAAGATCCCATCATGAGTACAACCTCAATAGCAGATTTCCCCTAAGGAAAATCTGTTAAAAGGTCATGGCATTAGTGGGAAGGTCAAGTGGTCATCTTGACTCATTCCCACGATGTTGTAGGGGAAGTGTACATCGTAATTATCCAGGTTATTGTATATTGGCTCGGAAAATATCATAAAACGAATGTACACGTCAAGATTCATTTTGTAAATTATTTTATATATTGAACCAGGCTCAATTTAAAACTGGATTGGGCTTCCTTGGGTGACAAGAGTTTAGGGTAATATGATATTATTCAGACCATATTTTTTATTAAATAAAAGCATTGATTGCATTGGTAGTAGTTTAGGGCACTAATGTTATCTCTCTCCTTGTAACGAAGATTACTATTGTATTATTTTAGTCTGAGGTTTATGTTGGTTTGGTCCAAAAACGATCAGTGCCTCCCTACTTTCATTTTATAAACGGTTCTCCCAAAAAACGATTTGTCCATTTGACGGCTAAGCGGGAGATAATGGCCTGTATGACAAGAGCTGCTTCGAATGGCAATGTTTGAGAGCGGGGCTGATTGAACCGGACTGTGAGGAGAGTCGGCTGCTATCCCAATATTTGCCCAATGCCCCTTACCATTGGACCGTTAAAAAGAGCAATTTCTCCGCATCGCTGCCCAGAGGCCCTTCCTTATTCTCCTTCTATGCATGCTGGCATGGCAACCCGCTCAGCCAGACATCTAATTATACTTTTTAAATGTGATAAAACTTTTACAGCTATTACTGCTCCCATATTTTCGTCTCTTGCCAATCAAATAATTAATATATGACTGATTTCGATAACTTTACCTCCCGCAAAGATGACTGATCACTATACACTGAACACTTGGCCCCAGACTAAATGACTTCAGAGTGGCTAAGCACACGACTGTGAATACACTCAACCGCAAAAAAAAAACCGGACACTTCATTTTTGTCGTATTAAAAGCTAATTTTCAGCAATTTTCTTTATGTGGGTATTCTAGTTATTACAGAGAATTTAGAGTCTAAGTCCATTGAACCAATCCCTTCAGGATTAGTAAACAATTAGATAAAACTCAGATTAGATTTATTTGTCGTGAAGTTGATGTATTCTAAACTGTAAGTAGTTTTTCGCACATTTAAACATCTTTAATTATTAACCAAGCATTTTCTTTAATTAATGTTTTAATTTTATTTCGGTCCAGAATAATGGGTCTTTCAAACTTAGATGGAAGGCCAGAACTTACGTTACATTGCGTAAACGCTTGGGGTAGCGAAGTCTACCATTCACTGTAATAAAAATGAAGAATATTTTTTTTTTTTTAAATGTGTTAATTTATCTTTTTCTTTTTTTTTTATTTTGTATTTTTTTGTAAATAATCAATACAAATTATTCACTTTTGGCAGATTTTGTTTAGATAACCTATATATTAACCAATTATTTTAATTAAAAAGATTAATATACATATATATTAAGTATTTAACAAAATTATAAGACTAAATCTAAGTGTCCCGTTTTTTTGCGGTTGAGTGTATTTTTGCCATTTTTTTTATTCATTATTTGCTTATCTCTTCCGTCAAAAGTCGTCGGGGCTCAGGTTTGCCGTGCGAGTTAAGGCATTGGTCTTAATCTTGCGTGGTAGGCCTAGAGTGGCGGGTTCGATTCCCGACCTGGGCAGTATAAATTTGTTTAGTGACGGACTCATTAATTAAACTCCTTAGGCCCACCCTGGGTAGAAAAGGGTGGTAACCTGTAGATAACCCGTCCCAATTAGCCTAGTAGCATGAAGTGGACGTAAATAATAATAAACAGACAATAGAAAGTCGCCATAAACCGCATTATTAATTAATTGAGCGTTTAATTCTTACACGAATTAAACTATTGCATCCAACGAAAAAACCTTCACACACCCTACGATATGACAGAACTATTAACTGACAGCAGCCAATATATTCCACAAATACTAACATTTACAAATACATATAGTATAAAATAGAATAGGCCTACAGCATACTTAAAAAGATTTAAAAGGGGTAGCTTTTATTATATTCATTTATACAAAGTACGGATATGAGAAACACTCTGATATTTAAGGAAGTACAACCACGATGTACATGAAGGAATAAATATATTATTCTAACTACCCCCTAAACAGAGATCTTGCCAATCACCATCGACGTGAGGCATAAACCAAATAAATAAATAATTCTTACAATGCCCCACAAATTTTAATAAGGCATTGAGAGTTCCTGGGAGGAAAGATAATAAGGGCCTTGAAATTAAACGTGAATAAAATGAAATGAAATTTATGAAAAATGGTTTTATGTCAAAAATGTCTCTAAATAAACAACGGGTTTTTGTGGATCAGTCGATTAGAGGTGAAAAGAGGACAAACAGACTCACGCCAAAGCCAAAACTTGGTGAAGAGATTCCAGCTGTTTGAAAAGACAAACGAACGTGGAATTTTATCAGAAGGAACAGATTTAAGAGTTACAGTTTTATAAATAGAATATATTAATTGCATTGGATCTCTGGTCTCAAAAGCGGTACCCTTAAGAAGGAGATTGGCTAAAGTATTGTAATATAAAATGCTTGATTAGGACCAAAACCTCCTTTTTCAGTGACCACGTCGCATCCAAGGTCATAACTGTTGGAAACCGATGTCCGATGAGCCGTTAGTAAAAGCAGGGCAATCAGAGGTCTGCTCAGCAACTATCTGCCCTAGTATGGGAGAAAAAAGAACCGGCTCGCCACCACTTTTTGCTTTCGTTTACATCTCTTTTTTTTTTGTGTCCCTTGGTCGTTTCTTATCTTTCAACAATGTATCCGATTTCAGAGAGTTAGGTAACCGGTGCAGGTTGGCCCCTAGGCTATGGAATCCTGCCTGCCCTCCAAAGATATCTTAATAGTTACCTTGAATCAGTGAGGCCTACTGTTCAGAATCGGTTAACTCTCCCTCGTCCATTCATAGATCATAATCCCTCCGCTTAGTGGTCTGGTTTTCAAATTCAACAAATTCAATTTTCTAGCGTAAATAATAAGAGGAAAAGTTGTCTTAATTCTGCAACAATGATAATATAAGACAGCAGTATTATAAACATTTCAGGAGACGTTCGTACTTTTAGGATACTTTTCAATCAACAGATTATACTAGGTCACTTTATTTAACCTTCCAGTGCATGCATTTATAAAGTCAAAAGTGTTACTTCCACTCAATGAAGAATTAATATTTGTACAATAATAAGGTTGATAGCTTCATTATTCTCAGCACTTTACAATAATAGGCACCAAGAATTTAAATCTGCCAACAACAATTATAAAAGAAGTACAGCAAGAGGTACTTCTTGATACTGCAAGAATTGTGCGAAAATTTTTAAATTCCCCTTAACATGCCATAATCACGAACTCCATATCGGTTGGATTTCCCGCCGATATGGATTTTATTCCAGTTTTTACTGAGTATAAACTGGGGGGAGCCCCCCCCCATTATAATAATTATATATATGTATATAAAGTATTTTCAAGGTTGGTTTTGTAATATTTTTATAGAATTTTAACGAACATAGCATTTTATTTTACAAAATCGCTTAGGTATGCTCTATGGTAACGATAAATTTTGCCTGAACGTTTAATACACACACATATATTCCTTCAAGGTTGGCTTGCATTAATTTAATTCAAATCCAAGTAAGGCGGAAAAATAATCAATACTTAATTTTGGTTTTTAATACACCATATATTTTTCCCCCGATGCTTTTCGAGCTATTCTCTGCTTCCCAAGGGGTTTTCCAATATATTTTTTTTTTCTTTCTACAATGATTGTTTTGATTATTCATTATAATTGTTGTTATGCAATTTGAACGGAACTCGTACGCGTTATCAACTAGATAGGCTGTCCTTGGATGTTTTTGTAATGAGGAAAAGACAAATAGTTGATTTCGAAGAAGGAATCCTGTTAAAGGAACGTAGGAATGATCTGTCAAATTACATTAATTCCAGTTTGATATATCATTCAGTCTGAGAATAATTAATATTTAAAAGTATCTGAAGGCGTTTCTTTCCCAACAAAATGATAGTAAATTCTCTAATGAGCTTCTGATGTAAGACACGTCCAGCAATAATGAATATTCTTGAGCGAAATTGGAAAGTGGAACAGAGCTACAGGAGTAGTCAGCCTTCAGGACCTTTGCCGAAGAGGTGTTGAAAATCAAGTAAAAATGAATTTATTTGTAAATTATATGTATATATGTATTGTTTATGTGAGTTTAGGTTAGTATTTAGGCTTTAGGTGTGTAGGCTAGTTAGTTAGGCTCTTGCTGCCACTTCTCTGAACAGAGGCAAAGGAGTCGCAGCTGCGGGTTCCCCTAGGACTTTTCGGACTTAAACTAAATCTCCCAAATATTGCACTTTTATACTTAGCCGTGCTCGGTGAGTTAGGCTAAGTTACCTGGCCCAATTTATCTATTCAAAATTTTCTTTTATTAGCAGATTTCCCTTAAGGGAAATCAGCTGTTGAGGTCGTCGTACTCATGACGTGAGTTTCGAAAATTTTCTTCAAATGTCCATCGATACTACCCAGGAGATGTAGAAAATGAGTTCCGTTCTAACTTATATATATATATATATATATATATATATATATATATATATATATATATATATTTGTGCGTTAACGCTCTAGCGGTCGCTATTTTCGATTGATTGTTACCAAACTCGATATTTAAATGTTTTATGTAAAAATAAAGATCAAGTTCGTTAATGGCTGCAAATGGCATCAGTAAGGGGGTGGGTTTAGAGGAGAGGATTTTCGAAAATTAGAAATATCTCCGTTACAATACGTCGGATCGTAAAATTGTATAGAATCACTCTTATTGCAAATTACATTTACTATAAATATTGTTATATGTACATTTATTCACTATATAGAATATTAACCGAGATATATCCATTTTTCAGTTTTCAGCCATCAGCAAACCGCCACTTCTACTCATGTTACATAAACAATTTCTGCTACTTGATAAATCACATTATTCGAAGTTTAAATACCAAAAATTGTATTCAAGAGACCTTTATTATACGAGATACATGCAAATATGTTCCGGTGACCGCCCCTCCCCCCGTCTTTAGGTTTTGGACTACTAAAATTTGATTGATTGAGATAAAAATTATTCTGACTCATTATTAATTACAGTATTAGGTATAGTAAATAGTTCTCAATAAAATTAATATGTTATATTCTGATATATATCAGAAATTGTTATTCGTTCCGGTGTGAAGCGGCAGACCCGTTTATTTCAATTTCTAACCTAACGCTTCCTGTCGGCAGGTTATTGAAATTGGATGAAACATTTCTTATTTCCGTTTGTTTTTATTCACGGTGGTGTTGTGTTACCAGTATGTAGATTTATCTATTACTAAACTTCACGAGGGAAATCTGCTTAGTTTACGCAGCCCCTGCCGTGAGGGACTTTTAAATGGAGACCGCTGGTATGGGGAAACCCCAAGGTACAACGGGGGCAAAGGTGGGGGAAAAAAGGAGTAGTAGGTGTTAGTCTCAGCTTTTCGGAACGGCGTCTTAACAGAATCAAATATTCAATTATAGCCTGAATTAATTTGCATGCCTTGTGGACGGTGTATATTTTGTTTTTAGGGCTATTTCCCAATAGGATAGGGTGGCTTGCCGCCCAAGGAAGGAGTTCATTTCCCCCATCTTCCCTCCCCTTACTCCCTTCCTAGTATTCTTCTGTCATAAATAGGGAACAGTTTAGACTCATATCAATTTATATTCCTCTATTCATTGTCTGGGACTTAGTTGGTACATGTGATAGTTTATTTAACAATTAGACTTTGACGGAGAACCACATGAGAATAAATACAGATCTTTAATTAAATTCCTATTTTTATATAACACTAATCTTCTACTCAATATGTCGTTGTCATGCATCTGAACAGATTTAACTTAAGGAAAACAAGTTATAGAAGTTGTGCCCATTACGCGATTTTCGAAAGATTTTTTCTAACATTTACCGATCGTGAAAAATGAGGCCCTTTCAAAATTATACATATTTACAACTTACACAAACAAATAAATAAATGTGTGTGTGAGTGAGTGAGTGTGTGTGTGTGTGTGTGTGTGTGTGTGTGTATATATATATATATATATATATATAAAACAAACAATCAAATAACAAGCAGCCCCCATTTTGAGGGTATAGGTAAAATAAAAATTGTTTTTAAATGCTTTATATATGCTGAATTTTTTTTTTTTGTAGGGAATTAATTTGATTTAATTAAATTTTTGCGATGGTGGGTGACTAGTTTTAGAGGGACAGCTTATGTAGAGCTTTATATATATATATAATATATATATATATATATATATATATATATATATATATATATATATATAAAATTATTTCATGTTTTAGCGAACCTCACTTTTTTATGGAATCGGTAAAACAAATGGACATTTTAAAAAATTGTTAAGGACCATTTCACAAAGATACAGACAAATAAATATACATATACGGCCTTGTAGTAATTCTGTTACGTGGTCTTCTTTGGATATATACTCCTATCATTTTCTCTATTTTTCTGAACACATTTTACAGTATGTCTCACAAATATCTAATAATAATAAAACGACTTCAACAAACGTTACTAAGGTAGCCTTTATGACTCAGAGGCACATTTTGCTTATTCTGAAGGATGGCCCTTGCTTGGAATGCTGTTTCCAGGAACAGCATTGGTTTTTTTTATTTCTTTTGAAGACCAAGTATTAAAATCAAACCACCAAAACCAAGTATAATCAAGCAGATGTCAAATTCTCTCTCTCTCTCTCTCTCTCTCTCTCTCTCTCTCTCTCTCTCTCTCTCTCTATCTCTTATCTCCACTCTCTCTCACACACGCATATGCACGCATATATATATATATAAGATGTATATATATATATATATATATATATATATATATATATAATATGTATATATATATATATATATAATATTTTTATATATATATTATGTATATATATATATATGCATATATATCTATATATATATATACATGTTTTCTCTAAATTGAATACTAACCGAGATATTTCCATATTTTAGTTTTCATCCATCAGTGAACACCCACTGCTACTCATGTCATATTAACAAAAACCTGTTTAATTATGACGCACTTTATTTGAAGCCTAAATACCAAATATTGTTCTCATTGAACTTTTAAGTTTTGAGATAAATGCAAATACGTGAAGCACGTGGGAAATCTTCTTAGTTAATGCAGTCCTAGATTAACGGTCACTTCTTTATGGTATGCTTATATAGGCCTAAAATGAGATTGGAGGAAATCTTAGCTAGCGAGGCCTTTGCGCGACGGAATGTTTATCCAATTCACTTTAAAAACGGATATTTATTTAACACTCGTCCGGTCTATGCCAATTACTCTTTTTAGAATAATTATAATTTCTGGATGTCTGGAGGGCCTAACGAGTAAACAGCGGGACGGGCAGTTAGGAGGCCGGCCCCCACGTGTCGGGAGGGTGGGTTATGGGAGACGTCGGCAGGAGGGGGAAGCCACCCTCAACCCCGTCTCATCCTCTCCGCTAATTATTCGCCGGGAAATTGGGACTAATGAGTGTATCGGTGTTTCCGACACGGGTGAGGCTCGGCCGGAACAGGACGAAGGGAGATGGGCGACAATAGAATAAGCGCCGAGCAAATGTATTCCGTCTCCTAGGAGACTGGGCCCGCTATCGACACCGTCAGCCTCTCAACACCTCCCAGACACTCTCTCTAAAACCACCTTCCTCTTCATCTAAACAGAAATCTCTTTAAACTTTTGCTACATCTGCAGGGACATATTTGAAATATACCAAGTTATCTCATAGAGCTATTTATACTCATACTATGGTTATAATTAACAGTACGGTCATTTTCATATTCGGTTAGATTATGGCGTTATGCATTGGGCAACTCAAAAAGTCCGTCACGCAGGGGCTGCGTGCACTAAGAAGATTTCCCACGTGAAGATTTACAATAGATAAATCTACATACTAGTAACACCACCATGAATATTAAGTGAAAATATAAACGATAATTAGAAATCTTTCAGTCAATGTTGCAAGTTAATAATCACTACAACAGAAAGCGTCTGAATTGTAAACAGACAGTCCACCAACCTCACAGAGCTGAATAGATAGATAGAAATATTCTAGACCGAAAAGAGAAACAATTTCTGAAATATATCTGAACATATAAATTTTATTGAAAACTATTTACAACAGCTAGTGTCGTATTTTATAATGAACCAGAATAATTTTTATCTCAATCACTCAAATTTTAGTAATCCTTGAACAAAAGAAGAGGGAGGTCAATAGAACGTATTTGCACATATCTCACAAAGTAAAAGTACAATGTAAACAATATTTAGTATTTAACCTTGGAATAAAGTGGTTCATGATATAACATCTACTTATAATATGACATGAGTAAGAGTGGGCGTTCACTGAAAGCCGAAAAATATAAAATTCAAATATCTCGCATAATATCCATGATTCAGAAAATGTGTATAGAACAATATGGATCATTTAATTTAAAATAATATTAGTTCTATGCAGTTTTACGACCCGACGTATAGTAACGGAGATATTTCGAAATTACCCCCCTCCAAACCCCCTCCCTCCCAATGGTCTGATTTCAGCCATAAAAAGATTAAACAAAAATTGCGACCGCTAGAGCGTTAACAGATAAATATTTATATGTAATTTTGAACGGATCTCATTTTCGTCATCACCTGGGTTGGATCGATGGGGAAATGTTTCAAAAATCGCGTCATGAGTACGACCTCAATACCTCATTTCCCTTAAGGGAAATCTGCTAAAAGCTTCCGGAAGCTACGAATTTAAAAAAACAAAAAAAACAACGAAAATATACGAATCAAATTGGCCCAGTTGATTTGTCCACTGAAGTACTAGTATAAGTGATATTTGAAGAAATTTTTCGAAAATTGTGTCATGAGTACGACCTCAATAGCTTAGATAGATAGGAATAGATTTCTCTTAAAGGACTAATTTAAATAGCAGAAGAGAGCAATAATTCAACTGAAGGTTTATATTCAACAAAAATAAATAAAGTCGAAAGACTTCTTCCTGACACACTTTAAGGGATCAAAAATAATGACTGTTAACATGTACTTGTTTCACAGAGATAGTATAATACATAACTATAAAACAAGATACGAGGAGATGCTTCAAACCCCAACCATTTGTCTTTACATATATAGTTTATGGATGGTTTTGTAGCATTTTCGAAGAGGGGAGTCCATGATTTTTCACGACAGCACAAGAGGGATGACGCCCGAACTCATGGATGCGCAATGATTTCCATTTGCATTCGGCAAGAAAACAACCACTTAAACTACGAAAATAAATTTTCCAGAAAAGTGTATCATTTTCAGGAGTAAAACTCTTTAACTGCTTGAATGTGTTAATTCTATTAATAGATATCCTTTGTCTAAAAATAAATTAAAGACCTTCATGCCTGAAGGATGTTTTATACACAAGCCGAATACTATCAAAAATATTGTCATACCTCTCGGTGGAGACCGTCGTCACTGGCTGATGGTTGAGTACCGCTGGTAAGCGCTTTCGATGCGATGGCATCATCTTCAAGCCTGTTAATAGTTGTACTGAGTTGGTTTTCCTTCAGTCAGTGGGTTTTATGCTCTGTTCACCGTATTAGTGTTTACGTTTAGTCCAGATCTGTTTACTTACTTATCTGTCATACGAGGGATGTTGATGTTCAGGTAAATTGTTATTTGAATTACTATCAAAAATGTTCACTTATTAGGACTTCAAAATTTTTGTCATAGAAATCGACCAAAAACTAATTCATGATCAGGTGGGGACAAGTTTCTCACTAACAAAGCATGCCAGCCTTTAATGCCTTTAAGACTAATAATTAAGCATGTCAATAAATTAATAATTGATGTAACAACAACAACAAATCCCCCCTTATGGAGGGTTCCCATCAAGAATAGCCACCAAAAAATCTCTTTTTTTCATTTTTATTACTTTTAAAACGAGCCAGCCATCCAATTAAATTTTGAAGTGGGTCATGTGAAAGAGAGAGCTCCTTTATGTAGCGCAAATATGTATACAAATGATAATCTAAAATTCCTCCTGAATGCTTGACTGCCTCAGTAGATGAATTCTTTTGGTCCATTGTGGTTAATCCCAGTTTTTTTATAAACTTCGGCAGTTCTCTTGAATTTAACACATCTTGCACCTATAAGCAAACCCTTAACGCCCTTATTTTTCCTTGAAGCACCCACCGCAAGGTTCATACTGTGGTAAATGACTGCTTACGAAATTAATTTATTATATTTACATATTTATTAAATTGATGAATTTTTAAAATCTCTTCATGGAATTGGAGCATATAAAGAAATTAATTAGCATAATATTAACAATTTTTTAATAGAAAAAAAGATATTTGACCTATCCTATTATGTTATGTGAATTAAAGAATAAATATAAAAAGTCTGTTAAGGAACGCAGGGGCTGCGTAAACTAAGCACTTGTATTTGCAAGTATCTCGCATAGTGCAAGTCCGTTGAAAACTCTACTTGATATTTAAGCATTGAATGAGACGGATTACTTATTGAGCTTATTAACATGTGATGACCGGAAGAGGGGGTTTAATGAACGTAGACAATTTTTAAAAAAATGCAAATATCTTGAAAACATGTATTTCTTTGACACATAACTACTACGTAATAAACTAATTCTAAGACCGTTTTTTGAAGTCAACTTTTTTTGGATTCATTCAAGAATACTTTTGTGTTGTTTCGTTTTAAAAACTTTTTCCTTTAATTTCTGAAACCATTCCTTCCCTCTTAGATTTGTTTCAAAGATAAGTTTGTTGACTACTACTTCTATGTCGCAGAGTTTTTCAATAAAATGTGCCGTTTCTGAAATAAAGATTTGTCCATTCCAAAGTTATCGTCTCTGGAGAAGTACTGGAGAAGGTTAGGAGGTTGAATATTGACTGAAAGAATTATTCAGGGGCCCCAGATATGGCACCAGTCTCAGCCTTGTATTAAAATAATTGCAGATTTTAAGGGGGGGGGGTGATACGGGAACTTGGGCACCCTGTGTTTATATATTATATATATATAAAATTGTAACCTCTGTTTTATTTTATTCTTTAGAGTAACTTTTGTAATATACATTTTTTACGTATATACATAAAAAAATAATTTTATTATTAACAAATGTGAACGACTATCTGAGCTATATATATATATATATATATATATATATATATATATATTATATATATATAAAATTGTAACCTCTGTCTGTACATTGATTTTTTTCGCGAAATTTCACGATAACTTTTCGTTTCACATTTCATAGACACCATAACTGAATTTTGTTTCTTTCGTGTCGGTTTGTTTGTTACCTTTTCACACATAAACGGCTGAACCGAAGTTTATGAAACTTGCTATGTATATTACTACTAACCCAACTTAGACTTTAGGCTATGTTAACATTCTCTGAGACGAACAGGAGTGGGGGTTATAAGGAGGCCTGAAATTAAAAATAGCGATATTTCGTTTCCTATTGCATTTTCGGATATTATGCACATAACAAAAGTTGTTTATTTTGTTATTTGGAGTAACTTTGTTATATACTTTTTTGTCGTATACCGAACTATAAAGGCGTTATACGCTAAAAATTATAGCGGGAGTCAATCATTTTATTTGGCACAAAAGACTCAACCGAACTAAATAAAACTCGGTATGTGTATTAGCACTAACGCCTTCCTTATAATACACCATACTAACATTTCTAGGGACGTGCAGGAGTGGGGGTTATAAGGGAGGCCTGAAATTAAAAATAGTGATATTTCGTTTCCTATTGGGGTTTCGGCAAATATGCACATTCCAAAAGTTGTTTATTTTGTTTTTTAGAGAAAGTTTTGATATATACACTATCGTCGAATACCGAACTATAAAGGCGTTATACGCTAAAAATTATAGCGGGAGTCAACAATTTTATTTGGCACAAAAGACTCACCGAACTAAATAAAACACTCGGTATGTGTATTAGCACTAACGCCTTCCTTATAATAAGCCATACTAACATTTCTAGGGACGGGTAGGAGTGGGGGTTATAAGAGAGGCCTGAAATTAATAATAGTGATATTTCGTTTCTTATTGTGGTTTCGGCAAATATGCACATAACAAAAGTAGTTTATTTTGTTATTTAGAGAACACAATAAACTACTTTTACGACAACCACAAATACGACGGGTATTAACCCTAAACACTGGGACGGGTAAATGTCGAAATATTGTGCAAAGTAAAGCCTTGCCAAAAAAATACCATCACCATTCAGCCTCAAATGAATTCCCGGGCGAAACCAGGTATCTGAGCTAGTATATATATATATATATATATATATATATATATATATATATATATATATTATTATTATAACCTCGTTAATTGACGTCCCCTTAGGAAAATCTACTAAAATGGCATTTAAAAACAATATTGAATCTGGGCCAAATAAATTTATATGATGGATAATTGGATAGATTAAAACTCTAAAAATATATTGCAAACTTTAGAACCTTAACGAGGGATTTATTGGAGTAGTTCTGTAAAAAAGTTTTATATTTACGATGGCATTTATTGCTTGAGGGCCGGAAAAGAGGCGATAAGCTGGCCTTTCCTATTGACACTTTTACGACTGTCCCTCAGGGTATAAAATTTAATGAGCTTTATAGACCGATGAATAGTTTCTAGACCCTTTACATTACGATATTGGATGAAGTTCAGTGAAATAGTTTTCACACGAATGAACTACGGGAAACCTTCATTTTCGTCTAGAGCTAAAGACGATAAATCAAGCGACCTTCCAAACTTCAGCCAAACATGGCCAAATGTGCCAATAAAAGGAATTTATATAACCTGAGAGTTTCTAATTTGCTCATAAAGAAGCCCATTTTACAGACATTGTAAAACGGCTAGTCGTATTGTGTCGTTGACAACTATTTTGGGTATTAGTCTTTTAGCGCATAACATGTATATTATTGTCGAATACTAAATAACCACCAGGTTCTTTGCCTTAAATCTTTTTCTGTTTCAATATATTTATGGAATTAAGAGTATAATGAATTATTGAAATAATCGTTTTAATTTTACTATTAATAATAATATTAAAACGATTATTACTCTCAGCCTTTAATTTTTGTACTCAATATTTCTCCAAAACCTGCTCTACGACAAATTTTTCAAAATATTTTTTTTTTAATTATCATTCTATTTCTCAACCATTTTATCCTCAACGAAAGGAATATTTTTCTCATAGTTGTCATATCAATCTCACTTAAAGCGTTGACCTTTATCTCACATGGTAAACCTAGAGTGGCGAGTTCGATTCTTGCCTGGGCAAAGGAAATTATTTAGTGACGAAATTCATTAAATAACGTCCTAAAATCCCACCCTGGCTAGAAAAGGGTGGTAACCTGTAGATAACACGTCCCGATTAGCCTAAGTTGCAAAAAGTGGACGTTAATAAATAATAATAATAATAATAATCTCACGTATTTTTCAAAACATATGTTTACGTGTTAAAATAATAAAGAAGTGGCGGCTTCCTTTTTCGAAATCACCAGCTAAAATGACATAGTTAAATTTAATCACAACTAACGGTAAACATAAAAATGATTTCGTAGGATTAAATATTACCGGCCGATCGATTATTAAGTTTTTATTTTCAGAATGCATTCATTAGTGTCAACCTGTACTCGATGTAACTCACAATCATCAAAGCTACATGTAAAGCATCTATCATCCGCAACCCCTCCTTCTAAAAAAATAAAATATAGTATAAAATGAAATAAACTTAGGATATCATCTTTACTGTATATAAAGTAATTTATCTCTTGGTATTGCTTACACGAAATTATAGAACTTTACAAGTTACATCAAACCTAGTACTTCCTAAAATTTGTCGAATGATTACTTGTGTGTAGTCTCAGAGTTAAGCTTTATTATGATTTCACCTAAATGAAGTGATTATAGAGGTCGGAGGCTTGCTCATTTAGGTTTCGGATTTTAATGTCATCCTTCAGGGAAGGTTTAATTAAGTCTAATTTCGTTAGGCTTGAGAGAGGGGCCAGTGAATCGTGCCAATTATATTCCAATCCATCCCAACGAAATCAAAAGTAGAATTATTCTGAGAAGATAGACTAATTAAGATTTACAACCTCTAGAAATCTCCCGTCCGTTTGATTGATGCCACTATAAATTTGTTATTCCTCGCTTCATCAATTGTCTATTTGAGTAAGACTAGATTAAGCATTAAAGAAATTCATATTTTGTAAATGTTTGATACTTTCAATATCTCGAAATGTTTTCATTTTTATTTATTGGTACAAGAAAAATAAAAGCTACTTATTATCTTGATATGTACTCATTTACATTTAGATTTATAAATCACTGTATGCACTTAGAAGCAGAGTTAAATTTTGTAATGGATGCCACAGTTTTTGTGAGCTAGAATTCTCAAGAAATATTTCATAATGAAATTTGTAAGAACAGTCATTTACAAATGCCATTTATTCGCATAGAATAGGGAGATAAAAAAGTAGTAACGATACTTTACAATATGATTTTTTTTTTATTATTATTTATTAACGTCCACTTTTTCACAACTAAGGCTAATTGAGACGGGTTATCTACAGGTTACCACCCTTTTCTAGCCAGGGTAGGACTCAGGATTTTATTTTATGAATTCCGCCACTAAATAAATTCCTTTGCCCAGGAGAGAATCGAACTCGCCACTCTAGGTTTTCCATCTTAGCTTAAATGTAACGCTTTAAATCACGTGCTAACCTGAGCCCCTTGTTTGTTTTTTTAGAACATAGTCCTTTTAGACTTACAATGTATCTTATATAACATGGCCAGTGTCCATGTCACTTAAATAATTTTTATTTTCAATAAGACTACGAATTCAAACTAGAAAAAAAAACAAAGATGGATCTCAAGAGAATAAATAATAACCTTAATAAGAAGTAAATGATATATGAGAGAAAACACAAAATAAATAAAACTGCTTCTACAAATAAGCGATTTTGCGAGGAATGTATTCCTACAGAGTAACTAACGATATAAGGGGTTGGAACACAACAAAATATATTGGACTTAGAAGATGGTTGCAATGAAATATAAGTATCTTTTGGGAGAGTGTAACATAGGGTGACTATATTTTTCTGTTCAAAATTCAGCACATCCCTCCATATTGACTCCCCCCCCCAATGGTTTGTAAATGGGTGTATGTATAGAGGAGATTATTTGTAATATCAAGAAAAAATTTAATTGTTCTTTTTCTAAATATAGCCTAGGCACACTCTTAGGCAATGGTTTACTCCTAGGCATAACTTAAAATTCCAAGAGAATTCTAGAAAATGATGTCCGATTTTAACCAATACTACAGGTCTTAAGGATGACTTCTTAGTGCCCGAAGATGCACGTGGAGTGATAGATTTATGAATTCAACTCGATTTGAAAAAAATAAACCATTCCCTGTAATACGATTTTGTTGAATTGACAGTAATGGTATTGCATTGTTTAAAATAATGATGGACGGGTAAGATTTCCTTAACCTTTGAGTGGGTAGGGTGGTGCTGAGACACCCTAATGAAGTTATTAATGTTACTTTTATTACTTAAATTGCGATAAGTCTGGTTAAATTCTTTCTACCTTTTGTTTTATCTGAAAGCTGACTCAAATGGATTTTTTCGGTCTCGCGTGTGAGCTGTGAGGAAAACACAAGTCAACGCGTGCAAGATGTGCTCTCAATTCCCCACCTACCCAGTGGTATTTATTTTAGCCTCACTGCTCTCATCACTTATATGTCGATTTTTTAATACATTACTTTTAAAATTTCTTAAGAATAAGTGCAGCTCCAAATTCCGAAGTTATTTGAGAGCGTTATGGAGAAGAAAAAAATATTCTACCGTGAGAAGTTGCGAACGATGATCTTCAGCAGAGTATTTGAATTAATAGTCGAAACATATTAAGTTCCAAACCCCCAGAGAGTAATGTAGGTTGTTTAAGATTTCTCATGATTAAACTACATGTATGAAAGTCCTATTCGATCTGTCTAATCTCACTCACAAGTTAGAATGGTATGATATATAAAATTAAGTAATTAATTTAATATTTGGTTTTTAAAGCTAAAAAAATGCGTAACATATTTCCCTAGATTAAAAAGGAAAATGCATATTGGTTTTTCTGGATAAGCGTTGTATATACAGTAAAAGTATCGTTAATTAACCCAATTTGTTTTAAAGAGAGAAAAACGTAGTATTCTATGATTTTGATACTCATGTCTAATAAAATATTTCATATAATTTCGTATTATTGTTTTTCCATATGTGCCCTTCCATTACTCATAGAAATTGCTTAGCGGCTTACAATTAAATATAGTTCATTCACACATTGTATAGAAACCATTGGGATGCTCAAATCAACCAATCTTCCCGTCAGCGTCACAACTCGGCACCTAGCGGTTAAAATAATCTGATTCATGACGGCCTCTAGATGCCATAGTAGAAACAAAATTAAATCACTAGATTGGTTGAAATTTGTAGATTCCACTGGTGGTAGTTGTAATAGAAACTATGAAAGGACTCTTGGACTTGATTGCCATTATCCATTCGACTAGTTTTTATCGTGTGTTTCAGCTATTTCGTTTCTCTATCTCGCATGAGTCCAACGAAAGTGAAATGGAAGTTGGAGTGGGAAAAGGAGAAGAAAGTGGTCAATAGTTAGTTGTATTCCCGTGGATTGCTCGACTAGAGGGTGGAGAACAGGTGACGAGACAATGAAGAACTTCTGCTCACATGAGTTATAGCTGGTGAGAACAGATGTGCCCACTCCTACTTGGGAGCAGTTAAAGAGATTTCTCCTAGATGGTCTGTGTCACCGCTACGCTACCCGTATGGCTAATCCCAGCCACTCTCTCCACGAGCCCTTTCACTACCTACTACCAACTACAATTACTACTTTCAACGGCTCCATTATCCTTTAATCATATTTCTAAGATTATTTAAGAAGACATGTTGATAGCCATTATTGGCAGCATTTGTCCATTGTCTGGCATCTTGAAAAGCCATTGTCGTTAAAGATATCCATTGTAAGTGAAATCTTGTCTCTGTGTATTTAAGGCTAACAGTTGGTGATCAAAGCGTTCGCAGGTTGTGAGAATTTTATGATCGAGGTTTGAATCCCTGGAATGGACAATAAAGTTTATTTAGCTCTTCGGCTTCTAGGTTAAACTCTCCGGTGCCTACTCAGCGAGCCCATGTACGCCCAAGCTAGAACATTTTCTAAATCCAGCTAAAGGACGACAAAGACTTTAATAATTAATTTCCAATACTTCTACAATATTACCAGTATATAAATCTATTTATGAGCTATTAAAATGAAAAGTATTTTAAGCGAAACATCATTAACAAGACGAAGATCAATGAATTCATAAATGCAGAATGGTATTGTCCATGAAGTGGGGGAATTAATACTTGGTGTATTTCCAGTATAAAGTAAAGAAGGAAATAATGTTCAAAAATTATGAAAGTGATTAATGATCTCAAATGCAATAAAACATTGCATTTGGGTCATGCCCAATTCTGAACAGAAAGGAATATATTATTGGAGTTCTGTATTTTTTCAAGATTGTCAATTCTCTTGTTGAATTGGAAACAATAACTAAAAAATAATTTATGTTACGCAAATTAAATATATTTCACAATGCATCAACTATTGAGGTTGATTGCCCTTAAGATTCATCATGGGATTTTTGAAAAATGTTCACGGATTGTGTAGATGATAAAAATGAGATCAATTTCAATTTTTTTATAAATATTACGTTTTAGTTTAATACTTTTTTCTCTAACTCAAAAATTAACTGAGTTGTTTGAATTATATTTATGTCCACGAGAATTCATCCACTTCTCCTAAAGCAATTTGAGTTATCTTATCACTAAACATAGCATTCGTGTTTAGCATTGTGTACATGTGTAGGCAGTGAGTTTCTGGAAAGACAGAAATAGAGAATAGAAGATGCAGATTTCCTCGTCTATGCTATGCCATGGCTAATCTCACGTGAACTTTGAGTTACTAATGCAAATCATAAATCTGCCAAGTTTAAATAGCAGCCCTATTTATGTGGGTGTGTGTTGAAATGCTCCGTCGCAAGGCTTTATTGATTGAACTAATTGAAGGAATCGCTTTTTATAGGGAAAATTTGTTTTTCTGTTGTTTGGCCCTTACTAGTATTTAATAAAAGTATTGAAGAATACTATATTACACCCGACCCTCCCGTTTGAGTTCTTCCTGCATTGAATGCTTTGCTAATTTATTCTTTTAAATCTTGAGCCTACTTTCTGGGAGGTTATTTGACTGATTGGCTCCCGTAAGGATAATAAAATGTGTGCAGGATAAACACTACAACACAAACAGTAAGATAAAATTTTAGCACACAGACCTAAGGATGGCTCAACGATTAAAAACGCAATAGAGAAGCAAACAATGATGGGCTACAACCTGCTTCCTGTAATCTCAGTCTCTATTATTCATAATTTTTTGATGACCAATAACATTTTTACTATTGGTTAAAAAAAAACAATAAAACATATATTCCTATTTGACGTGAAGAGTTCTAAAAAATAATGGAAACGTGTCAGATATTAATTTTTCCATCCTCCCATTGGTGGGGGGAATCAGCCATCTACGCCTTATTAAACTTAAAATTTTATGTGTAATTCTGCTCTGGCTTATTGAGTCAATACTTTTTTTTTTGTTTGCTTCTTGAGGGTGAAAAAAAAATTATTAGTCTGATATTTCTTATTTTAAAAACACGTCTACTACTTGCAAAAATAACTTTGTACCCTAAGTAGCGGGCTTCAAAAAAAAAAAAAAAAACTATTCCCCACATGTTTAGTGCGTGTGAAATTTTCCCCAACCACCCCTTCAAGGGAGTTGATAGCCATTAAAAATAATTTAATGCTTAATTTGTTTTTGGGCAATTAAGGTCCATATTATATCTAAATGTAAATTGTATATCTCTAATAGTTCTTAAGATACTAAAGAAAACTATGTCTACTACTCTGAAATTTGTTAACTATTAGTTCACACTATTAACTTTTAATTAGTTTACACTTTCTTAACTATTAGTAAAACTTACACTTTGCATCATCGGAGCTTTACAAAAACTATACAACCTGAACATTATTCCCAATATCAGTCGGTCGAATAATTTCCGCAAATTAAATAATGACTAATTAATTGCTTTTACTTGCATAGTAGTAAGTTTTTACCGTACCTCTGGATCTTATATCAACTACATAATACACTGAAAAATCCCTAAAACTTACCAAGTGCCAATTTTTTTTTTTTTTTAGGGAAGACAGGCGAAGGGACACCGGCCTCTTTCTTTCCATAATGTATGAGTTGTCTCCTTGGGCAACCCTCCTCAATCTCCATAACGCCCTCTCCTTCGCCTCCCGGAAAAATTATATACTGTCTCCCTTCCGCAAATACTTAGGGAACTGGTTTTCTTCTTCCAAAACTTAACAACCTTCAGCTCGCTATTTTTACTTTAAACACAAGACACAACAAAACAAAAAGGCATAAGACATTGATATATTAAATGAATAGCTGAATTATTTATAGTTACTCAGTTTTTCATTAAGCTTTTACTGTTTAAATGAACACTTCCAAGGGTGAGGCCACTGTAACAACATAGTAAGCTGAACACATTGGAATATGAACGTGACTAATATATTTTGCCCTTCCTATATGAATATATAAAAAACATAGGAAAGTGCATATTCCTTGTAATACGTAAACGTACTAACGTTTTGCTTGAAGATCAGTAACACATTAAATATCATAATATACATCAGCTCTATCGAATGTTTTTCTTTCATAAACGATTCCTGTGATTTTATTGCAGGCAAATAACTCCAACAAGGGTCCCTAAAATCCGCTGATTATTTCAGTTAATCATATTTCTATATCTTTATAACTAATCGACTTAGATTCACGTAATTATGGTCACACTTGATTCAGGTTTGGAGCGTAAGACTGAAATATTTTGTCTATTAAGATCAAAATGAAATCAAGTACTGATAAGGTCTCGAGACCCCTATTTCGATTGTATTTCTAAATTCGAGAATGCTAGGCGTTTGGCTGGCCAAATTTAGCTTATTAACTTGTCCCCCACCATCCCCAAATAATGGAATATTACAAAACATCTTACGGCCTAATGTTCAAATAACAAAGTGGAAGTGTTATCTCTTATTTTCGTCACAAATCTGAAGTTTTGCGAAAATCTCTTCAGATTTTCCATTGGAGGAGAGATTCAGAGAAATGGGGATATGTAAAATCATAAAAAAGGCCGTTATTACGCTATGTATCAAGTGTTGTAACAAGATTGTTTTTCAGATGGAAAACACCATTTCTTTCCTGGATAGCTACTTTAGCCAATAACAAATACGATCTTTAGTGTTGACTCAAACTGTTAAATATCCAGTATGGTATAGAACAAGCAAACATTTTCGAATCAAGAAATTAAAAGCTTGATTGATGACATCATCGCGCAACAAATTTGCATTTATCTCTTATAATAAAGGTCTCTTGAAAACAATATTTGGTATTTAAACATAGAATAAAGTCCTTCGTGATATAAAAGCATATTGTTAATACATCATGAGTAAAAGTGGGGGTTTACTGATGGCTGAAAACTAAAAAATTCAAATATCTTGGTTAGTATTCATGATAGAGGAAATATGTAACAACATTTATAGACAATTAAATTTTCAATAAGATTGGTTCTATAACACTTCTCGATCCGACGTTTAATTAAAGCCATTTTGAATTTTCGAAATTCTTCCACGCAACCCTCCCCCCCTCTCCCTTTATAATTTAATGGCGAGAAAATGATTTTTCCCATATTGCTTATATCAGTAAAGAACTAATCCTGAAACTTTTGAAAATTATTGTAAAACCTGGACATATTTCTGAGAATTGTAAAACTTAATCAATTCTCCGCTCTAAGTAGGTGTTTCAAGAATGGCTAAAAAAAAAAAAAAAAGGTTAATATTTCATTATCTACGAATTGAATGAAAAGGTCCTAATCAATTTATTAAATGACTTCATTTTATACATATTTAGTGTTTAAACAATATGGACGAATTGATGTTTTATTTTATATTTCCATCCTTCTAAAACTCAATCCCCCGATTCTGGTGGCAATAGTGCATTTTTCAATAGTTATTAATGCAGATAATCTGAGCAGTAAAACTTAGACTGTATTGGTCCCTTAAAAATTAGAATGAACAGTGGCACAGGATTGTATTGCTGGTTGTATCACAGCCGGCAGAAAAGTAGATTGACACTGGCTCCTTTCTTTTTCGTCTTCTTTTTATTCCTTTTTTTTTTTCGAAAATACGTTCCCCCAGTTGGTGGAAGAGGGAGTAGATGAGGTGGGAGTGAGGGAGAGGTGATTAGGAGAGGGAGAGGGAGTGGGGATGGACAAAGACTCCGTCGTCAGGACAATGGACCACCTACCAGTGTTTTACTGCATTTTTCCAAAAACAAGAACAATGCCTTGCCTATGAACAATAGAGGTCCATCTCATCTGCCTAGAATGGGAGAGGGTAGTCCCCCTGGCACCTTCCCCGGCAGGCTGGTTCCTTTCGCACCTCCCGCCGCCGAGCTAAATAACACCGCCTCGTCCTCATCACCAACAGCCTCCATCCTAACCTCCGACCCCTTTTTTCATAAAGAATCCTCATTTATTTATTGGGTTTAGGAGACCCGTTACCGTGGCTATTTTACTCCTGGCGCACAGAATACATGAACAGTACATAACTCACATTTGCAATAAAATATAGAAAACAGAAAAATACACATATTAGAATATTATGACATATTTTATAGTTATTATTATTTATTCATGGGCATCACATCGAAGGTGATTTGCCTTTTCAAAAGTAACAGGAGGTAACAATAACAAAAAATACCTTAAGAACATGTAACAATAACAAATACCTTAACAACAAGTAATAATAACAATTACCTTAACAACAAGTAATAATAACAAATACCTTAACAACAAGTAACAATAACAAATACCTTAACAACAAGTAATAATAACAAATACCTTAACAACAAGTAACAATAACAAATACCTTAACAACAAGTAATAATAACAAATACCTTAACAACAAGTAACAATAACAAATACCTTAACAACAAGTAACAATAATAAATACCTTAACAACAAGTAATAATAACAAATATCTTAACAACAAGTAATAATAACAAATACCTTAACAACAAGTAATAATAACAAATACCTTAACAACAAGGAACAATAACAAATACCTTAACAACAAGTAATAATAACAAATACCTTAACAACAAGTAATAATAACAAATACCTTAACAACAAGTAATAATAACAAATGCCTTAACAACAAGTAATAATAATAAATGCCTTAACAACAAGTAATAATTACAAATATCTTAACAACAAGTAATAATAACAAATATCTTAACAACAAGTAATAATAACAAATACCTTAACAACAAGCAATAATAACAAATACCTTAACAACAAGTAATAATAACAAATACCTTAACAACAAGTAATAATAACAAATACCTTAACAACAAGGAACAATAACAAATACCCTAACAACAAGGAACAATAATAAATGCCTTAACAACAAGTAATAATAACAAATATCTTAACAACAAGTAATAATAACAAATACCTTAACAACAAGGAACAATAACAAATACCTTAACAACAAGGAACAATAACAAATACCTTAACAACAAGGAACAATAACAAATACCTTAACAACAAGTAATAATAACAAATACCTTAACAACAAGTAATAATAACAAATACCTTAACAACAAGTAATAATAACAAATACCTTAACAACAAGGAACAATAACAAATACCTTAACAACAAGGAACAATAACAAATACCTTAACAACAAGGAACAATAACAAATACCTTAACAACAAGCAATAATAACAAATGCCTTAACAACAAGTAATAATAACAAATATCTTAACAACAAGTAATAATAACAAACACCTTAACAACAAGGAACAATAACAAATACCTTAACAAGAAGGAGCAATAACAAATACCTTAACAACAAGGAACAATAATAAATGCCTTAACAACAAGTAATAATAACAAATATCTTAACAACAAGTAATAATAACAAATATCTTAACAACAAGTAATAATAACAAATACCTTAACAACAAGGAACAATAACAAATACCTTAACAACAAGCAATAATAACAAATGCCTTAACAACAAGTAATAATAACAAATATCTTAACAACAAGTAATAATAACAAACACCTTAACAACAAGCAATAATAACAAATGCCTTACAACAAGTAATACTTGGCTTCAAAGCAATCATTAGTGTATTCTTTATTATTCATAAACAGTTTTACTAAACTCAGCCCCCATAGTGGCTAAAGAAGTACTAACGTGTAGACTACCAGGCATATCAAGTAACTTCACTGCTGAACTTTCAAGGCTTACCTCTTGGACTGCACCACCTTACTAACATACACCATGACAATATTCGTGTTTTTATTGACTCCAATAGTTCTATCCAGTCAGTATTTGATCTTTACTCAACTCACGTGACGGCTTCAGAAAATACTAACTAATTTGAATGTACACAGCAGGCCTGTTTTCCTCTACAATACGTTTATTTTGACAGAGTGCACTTTCAGAGCTACAGCTCCATCTTCAATGCCTGTTGACATAAACAAAAACCTATGAAATTTATGCAACAAAAATTATTAAATCAATAATCTTAACCTAAAAAAAGAAAAAGAAAGAAAACATATTTAAAAATACAAGGTAACAGTCGCAGAATATCACAGAAAACGGGGAATGTCAATACTTAAAACTAACTTCTACTAACTAACTTACCGACACAAATGAATAAAGTAATAACTATCCATTCGATATCAGGACATTCAGACATCAAGGAAAATATTTTGGCAAAATTAGCAACTGAACTTGATATATTACACACTGCTCACATTACAGAACACGATGTCATTAAACTTATTAAAAAAGAGGTCGGCTTAAAATGGGAAGTGGAATGGCGTCAGGCACGCTCAAAACTACGAGAATTAAGACAGTATTCGTGAATGACCGTCGAGTAATCAGAACACTAGAGGAGAAGAATAATTCTTGCTCGTTTGAGGCACAGCCATTCACGGATAATATAAGGGCACCTCATGACTAGGACTGAACCAACTTTATGTAAACTGTGCAATACCCACTTACTTACTTACAGACTGCAAACTAATTACCGACAAGACCTTTCCTACCAACCTTACAGATCGACTACACGACAACAGCTCATACATTGCAACACCTTTAAGAGAAACAACCAGATTTAACAATAAAAGATTAAACGTTAGACTTAAAGAATTGGATTTCTGCTCATAATAATATCCACTGGAGAAAAAGTAGCTGTGCTTTTACCTACGACTGTAGTTTTGTTAACATATATTTTTTTTAATAAGGTGGCTTTACCTAAAGTATTTTACTTTTATAATAAGAGAAATTGTGAATCGCTAGAATTGCGAAATACCAAAATAAATAAATTTTTTCTGTAATCGTTGAATAATGGTAACATTTTGCAATAGAGTGAAGAAAGTAATCACTTTCTTCACAAGTGACAACCATGCTTATAACCTACCAACAACATACCATAATCTTCACAACATCCTAATTTTTTTCATATTCTGGTTAGATCTGATCATGCATTACACGATTACAGAAAAAATTTAATATTACACTCGTGACGAAAGTAGAATTTACAACTCTCGTGAAATTACCACACTCGCTTCGCTCGTGTGGGTTAACGTTTCACTCCAGTTGTAAAATGATCTACTTTCGTCACTTGTATAATAAATAACTATTATTAAATGTTTCCATTTGCAATCCCTATTTTAAGAAATATTTATCAAATCTTATCACCGGACTCATCTTCCTACGTAGTATCTGCAGACGTTTTAGCAGATTTCCATAATCAGCAATTGAGGTTGAACTCGCGGTGCGATTTTCGAAAAATTTCCTTAAACGTCCATCGGTCCGTTCAAAACTATACATATACATTTGTCTGTTGCCACTCTAATGGCTCCGAGTTTTGTTTGATCGTTACCAAACTCGATATTTAATCGTTTTATGTAAAAATAAAGATCAAGTTCGTTAATGGCTGAAATTGGACCAGTAGGAAGGGGAGTTTAAAGGGGAATTACAAAAATTAGAAATAACTCCGTCATTACACGTCGAATCGAAGAATTGTATAGAACTAATCTTAATGTAAATTTAATATCCTATAATTATTGATATATGATCGTTTTTTGACTATCGTAATTATGAAGCGAGGCATCTGTATTTTTTAGTTTTCTGCCTTCAGTAACCCCCCCCCCCCCAGTGAGCTACTTAATTCGAAGGTTTAATACCCCATTAAGTCTTCATTGAAATTTTACTGTGTGAAATATTACATGCAAATAAGTAGTATATTGACGTCGTCATTTAAAATTTTACGTTATGAACTCGAAAATGATTATTTCATTAATATACCATGCTCGATATTTGATCGTTTCATTCAGTACTAAAGTTCATCTTCGTTAATAGCTAAAATTGAACCAGGAATAGGGGGGGGGTTATAAGAGGGGGGATTCATAATCTCCCCTATTATGAGTCGTATCGAAAAATGTTATAGAACTAATCTTGTTAAGTTATTGATGCTCTACGATGTCGTTCTATATTTACTTAGTAATAGAGAATATATGGTGAGATGAGATAAGTAGTGTGCTATGCCAGAATCTGTTTTTCTTACGCAGCCCCTGAGTGGCGGCCCTTTTTTTGTTCTAGAAAGCCCTTCGGTGGAATTTTTCTCAATATTTTTCTTTTTTTTTTCTTTTTAGGTGTCGTCGATAAACCGAGTACTGAGGAACCTTGCTGCCCAGAAGGAGAGTGGGGGAGGAGGTACTGTACCCCACCAAACTCCAGCAGACTCTTCTTCTGTCTACGAGAAAATCCGGCTCTTGAATGGGCAAGCACCCTGGCCTCACCGCCCTCCGCCCTGGTAAGCAATCCTACATTTTTTCCAACAAACTCATAATTCAAAAACCGCGATTTTAGCTGTCGAGGTTGTAATTATATGGTTTTCGGAATATTTCATCAAATGTAAATCGAGCCTCGCCATGAGATATATATATTGAGAGTGTCTTTTTTACTTCACCCACGCCAGTTACTTATTTCTAAAAAAGTGATTTATGTTGTTATTTAATTAATGCTAGTGAATAACAGATGATTAAAGTAATATATTTAACTAATATATATTTTATTTAGAATATTACAGCCTGCATTTAAATAAATTTGGTAATGTGTGATATGTACAAAAATAGTCCCTCCATCACCCTTGAGAAAAGCCACACCTATTCACCACAATGAGAGGAGCAGCCTCTCCCTGCCTGGCAAGGAAGTCAAGAGCTGAGGAGGAATGGCATTTAGATTAAGAAAATAGCCACTGCTATCACTTCACTTTACACTTATAAGAGATCTCTGGAGAAGTATTTAACAAGCTGCAAATGTAAACAAAAATGATAGTTCAATACACAATTCGTTGAATTATTCATTTAGGGGGCCAATATGCTTTTAATGATTTTAAAATACAATTAAAAATATCCTCATTTTTGTATCTTTATAACCACCTCTCTCTGAAACTTCTCAAACTGCATCTTCTGGAGAACGTCTTTGGTGAAAAGCAAACTTCATAAAGTGTCTTCTTCTACATTTCCGTTTTTTATGCAACATTCCGAATCTTCAAAATGTCTTAAATGGCATTTCTTTGGCTGATTCTGATTTAAGAACACGACTCACTTGTAACAGATTCATTTTTATCAAAAACAACTTCAACGTTTCTTAAAGTCTAGCAGATAATAGATAGGTAACTTCCTTCATTTATATTTTTTTTCTATTAAAATAGACATATGTTATTAAATAACGGTATGATAAATCACTAATAATATCAAAAAGTAACTGGTGCGGCTAAGGTGAAAAAGACCATGTATATATGACTGTTGCCGCTCTAGCGTTCGTAACTTTTGTTTTGGCCCTTACCATATTAGCGTTTCATGTTAAACTAAAGATCAAGTTCGTTACGGGGGTGGGTTAAAGGGGGAGGGAATCAAGAATTCAAATATCTCTGTAATTATGATCCGAATCGAATAATAGTGAATTACAAATCTTGTCAAACATTTTTTTTTTTTTTTAAATCTTGAATATTACCCGAAATTTTTTATTTTTATCCTTTAGTAACCCCCAATTTTAGTCATGTACTTTAACAATAAACGAATATATCATGAAACGTCTTATTTCAAGCTTAAATACCATGCATTGTATTCAACAGATCTTTAACAGATGAGATTCATGCAAATACGCTGTGACGTCGTCAATTAAGATTTTATTTCCTGGCTCGAAAATGTTTATTTGATCTATACCGTTCTCGCTATTTAACCGTTTGATGCATCACTAAAGATCATATTCGTTAATGACTGAAATCGTTGAATTCTAGAATTCAAAATATCTCTGTTATTATGACTCTGATCCAATTTTGTTAAATTATTGACGCTCTATAATTGTTGTTCCATACATGTCTTCTAACTCATATATTAAACAAGTTATCGTACATTCTTTTTTCCAGACTTCAGGAATATTTATGTAAGATTATATAATATATGGTGAGATGAGATCAGTAGTGTTTCATACGATCATTTGGAAAATCTGTTAGAGCTCTTACTAAACATCCCCAGTGGTTAAAAATCATTGCTCTATGCCAAAGGTCTTTACCAATTACTAATATATAAACAATAAGGGATGCTACCTTTGGATTTGGTTCTACAAAAGTCCCTCTTTCTTCCAGGCCTCATCCCGTTTGTCAGTATGCCAATTGACTGTAGAACCTCCAGAAAGTCAGGATTTAAGGGGCTAAATTAACTATTCACGATCCTGGTAAACAAGTCATCAGGGCTAACAACTTAACAAAAGTGGTTGCCTTGTTGATGACAGATTACGATCCTTTACGCAAATGACCTTTGCATAATAATTATATTAAGAATAAATTGGAAATCGTTTTATCGCTGTGTTCTGTTCTTTTGCTTAAGTTTTTGTGTTGAAGTTTAGGATATGAATCTGCTTTCCAAGACTAAAAAATAAGCATTCTGAATTGACAGCTCATTATTCAAGGACATGATGCTAGCACCGTCTGTTGTAAAGTAAAAGTTTCAAATAGAAACTAATATATTACTGCTGTAAATAAGGACTACGTCCTGATAATACGATCGAATTTCTTGATTTCCACAGACGAGAGAGGGAAAAGGACACATCAACAGGCAGTGGTTTCCCGTTGTCTTCCTTAGTAATAAAGGAATCATAGAGAACAAAGGCTCTTATTAGCCTTTATGAGCTGACTAGTTTGAGGCATTCGCAAGTTTCGTAAGACGTTTATACTTCGTAAGCATAAAAATCATTCTAAATTTCGCCTGAATCCAGAGACTCATCAAGGTGTCCAATATTTTGGTCTATAAGTTTAACATTTATTCTAAAATGTAAAAAAAGTGTTTCGCTTACTAAATTAAGTAGCTATCAGAAAAATATATATCCTTAGCATTTCAATTAACAGAAATTATAGCATCGGTCAATATAATATATTTATCAAAAACTAAGTTTATTCATTGCTTCATGAAGGTTCGTATTATCTGATTTTCATCCGTGACGAATGTATTTAAATAGATTTTGTACTATAGACTCTAATGACAAAAACTAAAATAAATGATTAAAAATTAACAATTATTGGAAGAAAAAAAAATAACTACATACTAAGTAGGAAAACATTTTATTGAAAGTTTATTAACCAGCAACTCGCCGGTGGTAGTTGGCTCTGATTCAATTCTAGCGACTTTCCACTTATTTCAAGTACTATATTGGGTCCTTTTATTTCAAATCCAGATTTAAATATGCGTGTGTGCGTGTGTGTGTGTGTGTGTGTGTGTGTGTGTGTGTGTTGTGTGTGTGTGCGTTCAAGTGATCAATTTTGAACTGAACGTTCATTGTCCCAAAAAACTTGGAACTCACTTTTTATTTTTTTGTCGAAAATAAAATTGGCCTATTTCTTCTTCTCTATTAAGAGAAGATTACTATATATATATATATATATATATATATATATATATATATATATATATATTAAGATTACTAGATATATTGCACGTATATTCTATATGTATATATTTTCTTACCATAAACATTCTCTCTTCTTTATGCAGTACTTTTAAACGAAGACATTTATGATTTTGTTTTTAATTTCCTTCCTCAATCTCCCCTAGAAATTGATAAATTGGATAAATTTTTCTACTACAATAAAACTGAGCTTTATTTATTTAAGTATGAAGTAAAAGTCGTTATATAATATAGGCGATTCTCTTCATTTTTTAGTTATTTCATGTGGCAAACCTGTTAGAAAATTTACTACAACGAATGGTTATATTTTAATGGTTAAGGAAATATTTAAGTACTGATAGAGAGCTTAAATCATGCCTACACATTAGTTTCCCAGTTATATCTATTAAGACCTTTCACCGAATGTAGATTTACTTTGAGCTCTCTAAGGGAAGTTTGGCTGCAGTATCCCCATGTTTTTAAAAATAAAAAAATACAATTGCTTAAACTAGTTCGGCATAGGTTGTAGCATATTTAGCTGGGTATTTATGAAGGCATGATTTACTTTGAGTTATATATTAGTACTTACATATTTCTGATAGTCATTAGCCACAAAAATATAAAGCAAACATTCTATCGCAGTGAATTTTCTAATAGATTTAACAAATGAAATAATTCAAATATGAAGAGAATCGCTTGTAGTAATGTTAAGACTTCAATTTCATACTAAAGTCAATAAAACTTAGTATTTATTGTTTTTAATGTAGTATTAAAATGTATCCAGTTTATCAAGTTCAGGACCGCCCTTAGGGGGCTTTGTTAAGGAAAGTAAAAACCAAAATCGTAAATATCCTTGTTTCAAAGTACTGGATAGAGAAATAATTGTTATGGTAATTGAAGACGACATTTTCAGTACTCTTAGTAGAGAAGGAAGCATTAGTAAATTTTATTTTCGTCAAAAAAAAAAAAAAAAAAAAAAAAAAAAACGTATATCGTTTACACTCTTTCACATTTAAATCTGAAACTTCGAAATAAAAGGTACCAATAGCATACTTCAAATAATAGGTAATTTGTGAGAATTGAATCAGAAAATCATAGCCATCTACTGTCTATCGGAGAGTTTCGTTGTATTACAACCCTATGGTGAAGTACTTTAATTAATTATTTTTCATTTATTTTTAAAAACTTGGAGAAACGGCAGCCTAAGGGTGGTCCTTTATGATGAATAAACTGGATACATTTTACTACTTTATTAAAGCATTAAAAACCTAGTATCATTCCCAGTTAAATGTATTACAACGTATGGTGAAGTAGTTTAAATAATTGTATTTTTTTTTATTTTTGGGTGGAAACGGCAGCCAATTTCAAAATAAAAAGGATAACTCAATCTTCCCTCGTCAGTTAAAATTTATATATTCTTTGTGTAAGGTAAAAGGATAAAAACCATCTCTGGCTTGTGGTTATAGAGAGAGGGAGAGGAGGAGAGAGAGCTGGCGGTGACGTGGCTTGGGGCACTGCTTTGTAACGTCGAGCGATACAATGTTGCAAGTGACAACCACCCTACGCCACCGATTATGAGCGGGTAGCCCGCAACCATCCCGCCAAACACCGCCTTAATCCCCTTGTGTTACAATTCTTTCAAGCCTTCTTCCCCCGGGGCTGTTTAATTCAAAACTCCCCGCTGATACCCCCTTCTAGGTGAAAATCTCCACCAGCAACGTCCCTACGGCAGAAAAAAAAATGATTAAAAAAAAAAGATAATAATCGTCGAGCCTAAGACTGCGTGACAGAAGTGAAAACTTTAGAAAACGGGTTACTGTCAAAAGGCCATTACTCTTATATCCCTGAAAAGAACCGTTTAGCAGATTTTCAAAACACAGAAAAATGTATCTTTGTTCAAGAAACCGGATTTACAATTACCGAGGATCAACTAGTAGCACTACTGCTTTGATGAGTTTTCAGGAAAAGAAATTCAATAGAATGTTTTAGGACTATTCATATAGCTCTGATGTCGAAAAAAAAGTCCGTCACGCAGGGGCTGCGTAAACTAAGCAGATTTTCCTCGTGAAGTTTAGTAATAGATAAATCTACATACTGCTAACACAACACCACTGTGAATAAATACAAACGGAAATAAGAAATGTTTCATCCAATTTCAATAACCTGCCGACAGGAAGCGTTAGGTTAGAAATTTAAACAAACGGGTCTGCCCACCTCACACCGGAAAGAAAAACAATTACTGAAATATATCAGAATATAAAATATTAATTTTATTCAGAACTATTTACTATACCTAGTATTACAATTAATAATGAGTCAGAATAATTGTTATGCAATCAATCAAATTTTAGTTGTCTAAAACCTTAAGACGGAGGGGGGGGGAGGGGGTTCACCAGGACATATTTCCATGTATCTCGTATAATAAAGGTCTTTTAAATACAATTTTTGGTATTTAAACTTCAAATAATGTGTTTTATTATGTAGCATAGTATTGTTTGGGTAAAATGAGTAGAAGTGGCGGTTTGCTGATGACTGAAAACTGAAAAATGCAATTATCTCGGTTAATATTCAAGATAATAAATAAATGTATATAACAATATTTATAGTACATTTTAATTTACAATAAGATTGGTTCTATACAATTTATTGATTTGACCTATGGCAACGGAGATATTTCGAATTTTCGAAAATCCTCCCCTCTAAACCCCCCCCCTCCCCCTGGCTCGATTTCAGCCATTAACGAACTTGATCTTTCTTTTTACATAAAACGACTAAATATCGAGTTTGGTAACGATTAAACAATAATTGCGACCACTAGAGCGGTAACAGACATATATATATATATATATATATATATATATATATATATATATATATATATATATATATACACACACACACAGTTTTGAACGGACCTCATTTTCGTCATCTCCTGGGTAGGATCGATGGACATTTGAAAAAAAAATTCGAAAATCGCGTCATGAGTACGACCTCAATAGCTGATTTCCCTTAAGGGAAATCTGCTAAAACGGGTCTTAGGTTAAGATCTAAGGAATCACAGGGTGCAATATTACTATATACCTCATATATTATTATTTTCATCCAACGATTCATTGTCATCATCCAAAATTTCAATAAATGTTATTTACTCTATTTTGGTGTTGAGTTACATTCATTTGCAAATTGTTTTTCAACAAGGGAAATAGTGTAATTTTCATTTTTATTCTAGAATTATAATTAAAATTTTTCTGTTCGAATATTTGAAAGCTTAGGTGACGCAGTTACTGTGGGCTGGAATTTATTTATAAGTCGATGTAATTGTGATTCATTTTGGTGACTTTATGTGCATTGGTCTGCTCCCTCGTTGAAGCATTGCCTTCAACTGCTATTGTCAATTTGAGAGGCTGCCTATCAATGAGCGAGTAGGCCTACCTATATAAAGTTAGGATAGAAGTATCTATTTTCTAATATAAATGTTTTTATATTTGTTAATGTATTTCTAAAAGTTTTTATTTTATAAAAACATTTATGTAATATAATTTTCAAAAGTATTTATATAAATACTCATGCTATTTGAAGGATTTGCTTTTGTATAGAATACTCCTGAAGAGGTAGTTATTGAACTATGAAACTTCTATAGCAGAATCAATTGATTATTACTATTATTTATTTACGTCCACGTTTTGCTACTACGGCTAATTGGGACGGGTTATGTACGGGTTACCACCCTTTTATAGCCAGGGTGGAACTAAGAATTTTATTTAGTGAGTCCGTCACCATATAAATTCCTATTGCCCGGGCGGGAATCGAACTCGCCACTGAAGGTTTACCATGTGTGATTAAAGCCAACGCTTTAATTAATTGATATTTATCACGCATTGAATGGAAAATTCAATAACTTCAGTTTTATTTAGTTGTCCTGAGCCGTAATGAAAAAAAAAATTAAAGTGGTTTAATTAATCCCGAAACACTACAGTATTTAGGCTTAAAATTGACTTTGATAAACAATCTTAAAATGTAGATTGAATAAAATAAAATAAATGTATTAACCTTGGAATATGAATGTAAAATGAGGCGCAGAAGAAGAGAAAACGGGGTTAAAGTTATACAGCGAATTATCGTCGAGAGTAGGAAATTGATGTTGTTAAAAATCAATAGACTCCTCAGCCCATTGAGCCGAACGAAATTTTGTTAAGTTCTCACAAAAAGGTGGCCCCGCTCCGAACATAACCAAAGTAAGTTTAGTCGTTTCACAGATCAAAGAAATCGCTTGTTCACAAACACTCCAACACACATAAACACATATTGCTCTATACTCATGACAACTCACACACACTCTGCCAGTGAAGAATCTCTCTCCTTTATATATTATATTGTAGGTTGAGAGAGAAGCTTCAAAATATGGTTAGAATATTAAACACTCAAATAATGTTCAAGGACGAGCGAAAGTTGACAACTAAGACTACCGTCAGTTCCGATAACATGGAAAGAAACTATTGGCTGTTCAATAGTTTCTTCTCCTTAATTTTCTTAAATAGAAGTGGTTTGTATTCCAAAAAGGGTTTTTTATAGATATACACAATTTTTTCCTCTTTCTTTTCAAACTTCATAACATAACTAAATCGAAAAAATATTAAACAAGAATAACAAATGGTAAAAATTAATAATGATGGATAGCAAAAGTAAATTGAAGATGATATTTTTTTTTTTTTTGCGGTTGATTTTAATATTATGTTCAGTGACATAATTTACAAATAATTCTTCTTAAACGCATTTCAAAATTGTTGAAAAACAAAAATAAAAATATTATGTCCTAATTATTTTTTATTCTAAATACGCAGAAAACAAATCATTGAAATCTGAGAAGATACAGTTTATTACTTCTCGCGTTGTCAAACTTAGTTTAAAGTATGTTTTTGAGGATACACTCTTGTCAGTTTGCCATATTATTTTTCCATACTGGATTTTTGAAAACGCGCCCACGGAAGAATCCAGCGAACTTATTTTTAGTCAGTCATTTGAAAGCAAATTCATTCATTTACACACAACCCTTTCACCGCTTTTTTCCACTGTAATGCTATTTTAATTAAAAAATGTAATTATAAGGAGTTTGTCATATTCTACCTCAAAGACAAGTTGCGTGCGAAAGAAAACCTAAAAACTCCATTTAAATCGATTTTTAGATTTTTCGTCAACAATTAGCTACTTGCAAACAACAATTAGCATTCTATATGGCTCAACAGATATTTTGATAAAAATTTAAATGTATCGAATTTCATCATGAATCACATAACAAAAAAAATGTCTCAGTTTTGTTTCCATTAACTGACCTGCAAAAATGAGTATCTCCTAAGTTTTAAAAAAAAATATACCAAGTTAAGAGAGATTTGCTTGATCTAATTTTTTGTGAATGTTGTTTACAAAATTTCTGTTGAATATTTTGAAGGGAAAGAAATTTGTTGGGAATAAAACAAAAATTAGAGTGAAATTGGTTTTCTTGGATGCAAAGACATGTGGTTCACATCGAGTATAGAATTTTTTTTTGAATGATTTCTTTTCCTTTATAATGAGACTGCAAAATGAAGAGAGAAAAACTATAAGGAGAGCGTATTTTAGGAACGCATTTAATTTTATTGAATAACGTGAACGTAGAAAAAGAAAACCCATTCGAATGCCCCAACGAATAGTAATAATAATACAAGTACAAACTTTGTTCAGCATCAACTTTCATAAAATATGAGTTGTATGACGTTTGATGGGGTCATACATAGGTTTTCACTTTTCAAAAATAAAGATTTCTGCAAGTACCCCTGTAGTGGCTTTCTATTAATTTAGGAAAGTGCTAAACAAACAAATAGAAAATTATTGTATTGTACCTATTGAATTTTCATCACTAATGCTCTCTTACAGAAATGCTCTCACAGTCGTTAAAGAAAATAACTAGTGAATATCAAGAATATATTAAGTCTCCAAAACATTACAAGAGTTTTAACCTCTAATTTGTTTTGAACAGTCGTTCACTTCACATAAAAACAGATTGGAGAACATCTAGAGCTATTTTAAAGGGAAATGGGTTGTAGCGAAGTAACAATACATAATCGTTTTTGCATATCTATTTTTCTTTCGTTGATATTTTTATGGTAAATAAAAAAATCTCCTATGCATAATTCTTGTATAATTCATAAAAAATAAAGAAATTCTAAATCAAGTATTCCCGTTTTCCTCCCAGATAGCACCCTGTTACGACTTACCGTGTGATTAACATATTCACTTGCCAATGCAAGAGGTGGGAAACTTTTTGATTTATCAATGGTTTTAAACTACTTATAACTGTATGTACTCTAAATAATTCATGGTATACATATGAAATAAAATAGGATTAAAAATATTTTTTGAATGTTTTTGTTTTCTAGGTATCCAGGGAGCGGAAGCCCTTTCCAGGCCAGCCCACCCTCCCACCTTGCCGATCTAGTCACCGACATCACTCCCAAAAAAGGTAGTTAGTTTATAGTAACTCTTTGCTCATATTTGAATATTTATCTTCCTCCCAAAAAAAAAAAAAGTGAAAGAAGAAGAAGTAAATGGTACTTAACAAAGTTGAATGTTGAATATCATCGTTTGTATGTATAGTATATTTGGCATTCACCACTTCTTGATAATGGGTTTTACGAGTGTGATTTCATAGCTATCTACCCCTCACTAATATCATATAATACTATAGTATCATAAGGCCAGAAATAACTTTAATCTACTGACAAACGAATTTAATCGCCTTAAGCTGCTCATGTTTCGCACCCATTTTAAGGTGTCTTTTTTGGTGTAACTTGTGAATACTTCTGAAAGTCAAAATGGTGGCCTATAAACATATCAGCTTGTAAATAAATGATACAACTGTTGTCATATATTTAATCGATATCTAAAAAAAATTACTGTCAAAATATCTAAAATAAATTATTTAGAATAGTCAATTCTGTTAGTTTTATTGAAAACGAGGAACCTTTATGAAAAGGATAACACACTTTTATATCTGTGGCAGTGATTCCTCTAATTATTTATAGCCCAATCGCTATTTATATTTTATAATTCCTGGTGTAACTTTAAATGCTCCTATCGCAACAAATTTTGTGCTCACCATCTGATTTGCTACTGCATTTAATATGCAATGCTAAATATTGTTTAATGCTACTTTTGATTATCAATTTTAATGCTTTAATATTTAAAACGAAATTTGATAATAACAATATAATATACCTGCTCTTTTAAATGTATATGAATACAACTCAGAATTTAAACGTTTTGAAGGAATAGTAAAATATATGCAGACTGCTAAGCATATAGGATCATCTTAAGGAAGGAGTACGGGACTTCATTTTTGTAGTAAGAAGTCAAATTTAAAAAATGTTTGGTTTCTCTTAATTTAAAATGAATACATTTTAAAGTGATATACGATATCTCCGATGCAATGCATCGGATCAAATAATGTTATAGTACATGAGTTATAGATCTTTTTATATTAAGCAAAAAATGACCTATTCGCTTTCTTCATATCTCAAATCCGCACACGTCACCCCTAAATGAAGTAAACTATTGCTAGGTGGTAATAACTAGCCCCAGGACCATATGTTTCCTTAGTGTTGCCACTAGATGATAAAATCACGACTTGATCAAAAGTTTGCTTGTGTGTATGTGTCCACGCTTACTTATAAACCGGCTATTCATTGTGGATTCGCTTCATTGAAACATTCTTCATAGTTTATAGATCGAGCATCGTTAAGTACCGAAATTACCGATCAACATCGACATACCGCTGGTATATATGTAAGTGTCGGAAGTGGATAATAATTGTAAAACAATCTTCATTTATGGATAATACTTTTTAGGCAAGAAACATTTGTTTAATTTTTAAGTTAATCGTGAAAGAATTCAGGGTTCACTCTTAAAAGGAATTATCCGTTTTGACTCTCCCTCAACCCATTTTGACTAGTTTTGGCGTGACGGCAGTACGTACGTATCTCGTATAACTCAAAGCTAGCCTTAAATGTTGAAATTTCCTATTTGGAGTTTTTGTAACGTCAATTTATGCAACTCACGTTTTGATCTAAATCGGCATTGTGTACCCATTCGAAGTGTAGCTATGGAAGGGACAGTCTCCTACTAACCAGCTCCCACACGAAGAGCACATGTGCCAGTTTCCTGGCCTGTATGTCCTCGGGCTTTGAACATACGACCACTACGTCTATGACCGGCAGTGAAGGCAAGCCTCCACTCCGGACTCCACTGATCTAAATCGACAGAGGAGAAGGGTGGGTTTAGAAGGAGCAAAAAAAAATTATGGCAAATTTCTCCGTATGTATTACAGATACAAAACATTTGTACAGAGCCGTTTTGTTTTTCAAAAAAATATCTGTAAATTATGTCGCGTGGCATTTTTCGATCCGATGCATTGGAACTAAGATATCGAATATCACTTTCATATTATATAATTTTAAATGAAATGCAACCAAACATTTTGTTTATCTAATTTAAAAGATAATCTAATCAGATTTTTGTTCAGTGACAACTTGGAAAGGGCTGTGATTGTAGTGTAATTACCATGGCTTTGATAAAGCGCACGCTTATCTCTTATATATGGCGCAACTGTTTGATATATGAGTCAAAGTGAATTTAACGAGGCTCGAATCTACTTTGTGTTTGCCCACCGTTCGTTACAATGTACGTCAAAGGTTTGCTTATTACTTAACTTCACAATTCTACAATCCCTCCATTTCAAACGATTACATTTTTTAGTTTTTAATCAATATTGAATAATTAATTATATAAAAATATTATATAGAGAATTAAATTTACCTAAAATTGGATTTTCGTCTGTTTAGTTTGTCCCTTTTTACCCAGCAGTTCCATAGAATATACCAAGCGATCAGTTTTTTAGCCTATTATTACTTTTTTCATTGAGCTGTGAATCAGCTCGGTCTGAGATAGACTTTGTTAATCATTTGTAGAGTTTGCTTTGTACTTTTTGTATTTCTTAAATATCACTTTTATTGATTTTAAAAGGAAAAAATAATGTCATAAATAACCGAAATATGTGTTGTTTTTTTTAATAATTTATTTAAAAGCATATAATTTATATGGAGATTCCAGAATATGAAAACCATTCATATATATTCTTGTAAAGCATCAAAATACTTGACCATTTATGACCTACAATACCTTAATTTATTGTTTTTTTAATAATTTTGAATTTTGTGATAGTGAAACATTCAAAATACTGATTATTTATACGTTTGAATGATTTAAAGAAAATTCCAGAACAAAAGCTTCTTAGATTTTATTTTACTTTGATTATAAATTTAAGAATTGAGAGGCCAAAAGTAGATTTTGGCTTTAGAAAGCAATTGATGAAAACACAGCAGGAAATAGAACATCCTATTATATATTTTATATACCACTCTCACAACAATTAAGCTGTGTCTAATAGTCACGCAATTTGAATGTAATGTACAGTGTAATAATGGTTTAACTTTTTCGAATGATGGAACTATCGCGTTCGCCGTCGCCTTACGCAAAACAGCAACTCACTGACTGCTATTAGTTATGCAGGATAACACGTTTCCTCTCATATCAGTGTGAATACACATTTTTTTTTAATTTGGTGTTTACTTTCCTGGTAGTACATGCCTTTTAGATGAAATTTCAATTACATTTGACAGATTTTCAATAACATTTCAGCAAATTTTTAAATTTAACGCAGTTCTTAAGCACAGCATGTCTCAACCTGGTATCAATAATCAAAAGATTCATAATAAAAAGCAATTATTGACTGAGTCATTATTTCATCATATCCGTCACGTTTTTTTTTTTTTTACAACCTTTTTAATTATATTTTTTTGTCAGAAACTTTCATTATATTTTCAAATTTCTTTAGAGAAACCTAAACTTTATAAAATAAAAACAATATCACATGAACTTGGTATTAATTTAAAATATTGAATAATATAATTTTTCAGTGGTATTCTTATTTGTTTCAATTATTTAAAAAACTCTCTAATGTTTGTAATACATAGATGTGCTTTTAAGTTAAACTATTATTTAGTAACAGTAATTTGGAATTAGACTTCATAAGTACAACACATTAGTTGTTGTAAATCATTTAGACTATATTTAAAAATAAAATGCCACACATGTAAAATAAAGCAGCTTTATGAAAGATGTTTAGAAAGAGCTATGGATATCTACATGTAGGCCATCAGCTCTAAAATATTAGAAATAAAACAATTTATTTCACTTTAAGTTTGATTAAATAAAGTTGCAGCTACTTCATTATTTGATTTTCTTAAGGTTAAATAACGTGTCGTTGGATTCAACAGAATGTTCCCAATTTACTGAATTTGTTTTCAAAACTCCAGTAAGTTTTCGATAATAATTGGTTAAGCCTAAAAGTTTCGTAGCATAAATTACATTTCTTATACCACGTAATATATCAGTTGTAAACAATGACTTTAAAAAATTAGTGAGTTAATTATTTTACAGAATAAAAGAAAATAAAGATTTTCAAGGCCACACATTAAAACTAGAGGCTTCAATTTATGGTTCATAGTTCACCCTATTCCTCTTTTGAATGATTCCTAACTCGCATATTGTTTTATTAATGTTTCTGGAATAAATACATATTTATCCAGCCGCTTCCAGAACTTTTACTTCGCATACTAACGTGACTCTCTCGCAGAAAATTCTGAATGCTCGTGTAAAGTTAAGTTGTTTTAAAGGTATACCATGAAGATTATTCGATTAAAGGATTCCGAAATACAGTGATTTACAATCTCAAGTATTATCTGTTTCATTCATTTCCTTGCCAAAATTATGTCGCATCATTGGAGAGTGTTCTGGTATACAGTTTTCTTACTTACTTTCTGGTCACCAGTACGTAAGACTGGTTCTTTCATAAAAATCTTAGACAATTCTTAAGGCTCGCAACCAGCCCTTTTTAAATACGTATGCATTTAGTTCAGCTCCAGGCCATTAAGTCACATTTATATGGGAAAACTTTTCTTCTTGCTTCCTACTTTAGAGCCATCTTCTTCGTTACATTACTGGCTTATATACTTCTCATATCCAATTGCCCAATTACAACACAGATTATGCTCTAGCTCTACCATACAGCTCAAAGATTCGTTTCTTCATTAGTAGTGATTTCCTTTTTTCCTTTGCGACAGTTCCGGTCGAAAACCAATCCGAGCACACTATGTTTAAGCATAGTCATATACACTACATTATATAGTTATATAAGTAATAGTAAATGTGAGTAGAAAGTGAATCCAATAATGCCAACATTTGTAGGAAATGAGTTAAATGTGTTAGCCTCTCTACATTCTCCGCTCCTACTTTAGGGTTATCAACATTGTTTTATTTATTCAAAACATGAAATATTTAGAATTTTATAATAATTAATATACCTGGTGGAAATAAATAAAACCCTGTCACGCAGGGTATCTGCATTTATCTCAAGACTTAAAAGTTCAATGAGAACAATGTTTCCTATTTCAGCTTCAAAATAAGATAATATATAGAAGAAGTAAATGGTCTGATTCACCCACAACTTCAACTAATGCACATAGTGTAAATACAGCATGACTTTGTTTAAAAGATACAGCATATTTCAATACCACATATAAATGGGTCTAATTACTGTTATGAGTAACAATAACGTAGTCTTCGTGTTATTAAAACGGACGAGCTCCCACTGGGTATAGAACCACTATACAGTTTTCTACTATTATTAATTCTAACGTCGAATAACAAGAGATGGTTGTGAATCCGTAATTACATATTTAATCAACGGACCGCCCTTTCACTGGGCTGCAGACGACACTGAGAACTTTCAGATGGCTGGCAATAATTGGAGGACAAAATTCAAAGTTAATAACGTTAAAACTTTAAGGGTGGGACCAAGGGAGTGGGGGGGGGAGGAGAGGCGGTGGAAAAGCCTATCTCGCACAAAGATCTTTTAATATTTCTCGGATGGAGGGAAGAGAGGAGGATCATGGCTGTAGCAGCCTTCAAAAGGGATATTAAATTTTGTGGAATTCGGCGTGGGGAAGAGAGCCCGAGGGGGGCTAACCGCTTTAAAACTAGCCACCAACTACCTCCCCCACCGGCACTTGTTATATTAAAAAGCTCTACCCCTCCCTACCCCTGGGCCAAGTTCTCCCCCTCAATTCCTCCACCCACCCACCACCCACTTAAATTATATATCCCAACTTGTTCACAACTTGCAATAACAATATACTTCATTATATATTAGCCCTTTCCTCGCCAGGAATTGATGCAACCTTTTTTTTTTTTTATTGATTGATACAAGCACAAAAGCTCTCTTATCTTGTTAAACTTCATTAGAAATGTTATATAGGAAATACTAATCTTCAGCGAACTGGATATTCAGAGCCAGGCAAACGTCGAAATATCAAACCGAGTCTAGTAAATTTCTCAACGAGAGCTATGTTAAAACCACTTGGTCTATATAAATTTATATATATGTATATATATATATATATATATATATATATATATAATGCTTATTTCATCATTATCTAAATAACATAATTATTATTTAGATGTTATAGTATTTCTTAATTCAAAGAATTGTATAATGACTTTAATATTTAAATAATTCAGGCTTCTCAGGTTTACGGATACTGTCCATTATATTTTGTATCTTATTATTCAATAATGTATAAATAATCAACAAACGTTAGATTGACTTATACTCCACTAAATTACTGGAGGTAGAGTAATGACAAGCTGACAATAGTTTATTACACTATCTGGAGGAAAAATCCGCCTACAACTTAATACTAAGAGCGTTCCAAATTTGGAAAATATAGCAATGAAGTAATATATAATCATTTTGTTTTTAACACACTCTCCTTATTCTGCCAATAACTCCCAAAACTTTATTAAACTCATTAAGAGTATTTAGAGTTAGAGGTTCAACTAAAACCGAAGTTAATATGTGTGCCAGGAACTGTGCCACGAAGTGTCCAAACACTATTCACTCATTGTGAAATAAAAATGTATTTAAACATAATCATACATGTAATATGCCACGTGGCAAAGGAACATGTATTCAAATAAATAACTCCTCATAGGATTACTATGAGGAGAAGAAAAAAAAAACACTTTAGACTGTAATGTCGATGCAAAATTACAATATTTTAATTAAAGAGCTGATTTTAACATTTCACATCACCAAAATTAAACAGCAAACGTTCTCGACTGTATACTTCTTCTTGTTAACAACTCAAGAATAATATCATGGCACAAACATGTATCCTTCTATTTAAACTATTTTTAATATAGTGAAAGTATAAAGACAACAATAATTGGTTTTGGATAAATAAAGTATAACTAACTTAAGCATGTCTCTCAAAAAAAAAAAAAAAAAAAAATATTACCGCAAATCAATGAATTGAAAGTTGGATACTTATTCCATTTAAAAAGAGAGACTTTAATGCTCAACCGACTGTAAGTAATCTGCATTACGCCTATTTTTATTTTGACATATTGGAGTTAAAGACTACGAATGTCTGATTTCCAATCATTCCATCCCATTTTATATATTTTATCTCCAATCTATATATTCAGATACATAAGGTTCTTATAGATGTACAGGCGTTTTCTGTACACAGAACAAAACACAAACAGGAGAACAAAGAGAACCAATTATTTCATATACATATATTAACGGATTTAAATAGAAAATAACAAAAGAATTAATTGTAACTAGTAAAGTATCATAGTTACTATATATATGGTGACGATTTTGAATATTGTAATATGGTACAACTAAGTGGCTCCACCAGGAGTGCTTAAAACCCTAAAAAGCATATTTTTATCAAAAACTCTTAATTTTACATTGTAGGAAAACAATTGGTCTTCTTCATTATATAGTTTTTATTAAACGTAATAAACGTAATAACGTATAAATGTTTATTTTACCAACCCTTTGAAATTTAACCAGGAAACTTGAATTTTAGTGCTTAATTTTTAACTTTAATTTAAACAAAAATTATAATTAACTACGAAATACAGTTATTTAGAAAATACTCACATAATCAGTAATAAACGAAGAATCCTAGACAGTTTAAAAATAACCATTCTCTTGGAATAATATTTCAGTATTTCAATGTTTTCACATACTAGATAACACAATGTAATTTTACTGTTACTTATTATTTTTTATTAGCAATTTTTGGTCGTACTCATGATGTGATTTTTGAAAATTTCCTCAAATGTTTATCGCTCCTGCCCAAGAGATGACGAAAATGAGATCCGTTCAAAAATGTGTATATATATATATATATATATATATATATATATATATATATATATATATATATTTCTGTTAACGCTCTAGCGGTCCCAATTTTTGTTTGATCGTTACCAAACTCGATATTTAAACGTTTTATGTAAAAATAAATATTATGTTCATTAACGACTAAAATCGGACAAGTGGGAGAGGGCAAAGAGAGGGAGTATTTTGAAATGTCTTAATATCTCCGTTAAAATGCGTCGGATGGAAACATTCTATAGAACTAATCTTATTGCAAATGTAATGTTCTATAAATGCTGTAATTACTTTTTTTCACTATTATGATTTTTAACTGAGATATTCACATTTTTAGTTTTCAGCCTTCAGTAAACCCGAACCCTCACTCCTACTCCTGTCATATTAACAATAAGCTGTTCTATTATGAAGACCTTTATTTGAAGACTAAATACCAAATATTGTTCTCATAGCTGAACTTTTACTTTTGAGATAAATTCAAATACGTGATGCATATGGGACATCTGCTTAGTTAACGCTGTCCTGTCGTGACGAACTTTTAATTATTATAAAGAGACATGATTCGTTCACCGCTCTTACCAACAAAGTCAATTAAGACCAACTAACTTGACTCCAGTCCTCGCTCTTTGGTCAGTGATAATTTCCACTGACTCTCTCTTATCGGAATTAATTGAAACACTCAGGTATAAATTCTGAGTATAACGAAGCGAAGAAGAGTTGAAACAGAGATCAAAACATGCTTCGAGAGTGGAGGTTTAAAAGTTTCAGGGGAAGAAAATGAGATAAGGGGAACAGGAAGTAAGGAGCGTAGTTTTCCTGTCCATTTTCCAGTCGAAGATTAGGAGGCGAAGAGGAGGATTAGTTGCCGGAGGCGGGGCTAATCTTTTAATCCCGACTCTTCCAACTCTCGTCCCCATCCTACTGGCTAGGCAACACCTCTCTTCTCCCCCTAGGCAAACGGTCCCTTGCAACAAACTACATGAGGAATGAAAAAAGTCCGTGACGCAGGGGCTGCGTTAACTAAGCAGATTTCCCATGTGCGCCAAGTATTTGCATTTATCTCAAAACAGAAGTTCAATGAGAACAATATTTGGCATTTAGGCTTTAAATAAAGTGCTGCATAGCATAATAGAATATTGTTAATATGAGATGAGTAGGAGTGAGAGTTTGCTGAAGGCCGAAAACTAAAAAATGCAAATATCTCGGTTAATAATCAAGATAATGAAAAAAACCGACATAACAGGATTTATAGAACATTATATTTGCAAGAAGATTGAATCTATACTAAATCTTCGATCCGAGGAATAATAACGAAGATATTTAGAATTTTTGAATTCCCTCTTCTCTCACTGGTCCGATTTTAGCCGTTAACGAACTTGATCTTCATGTTTACATAAATCGTTTAAATATCGAGTTTGGTACAGAGAAAACAAAAATTGCGACCAGTAGAGCGTTAACAGACAAATATATATTCATATACCTTATATACAAGTGATGGTGGTCTAAACAGGGGTCCTAACCTATCCCATTTTTCATGGACGGAAGTATGAATTATTGCAACAAACTACTTGAGGAATGAAAAAAGTCAGTGACGCAGGGGCTGCGTTAACTAAGCAGATTTCCCATGTGCGCCAAGTATTTGCATTTATCTCAAAACATAGAAGTTCAATGAGAACAATATTTGGTATTTAGGCTTTAAATAAAGTGCTGCATAGCATAATAGAATATTGTTAATATGAGATGAGTAGGAGTGGGGATTTACTAAAGACCGAAAACTAAAAAATGCAAATATCTCAGTTAATAATCAAGATACTGAAAAAATGTACATAACAACATTACGTTTGCATTAAAATTAGTTCTATAAATTTGTTCGATTCGACGCATAATAACGGAGATATTAAGAATTTTCGAAATTCTCCTCCTCTAACCCCCCTCCGCCTGGTCTGATTTCAGCCGTTAACGAACTTGATCTTTCTTTTTGTATAAAACGATTATATATCAAGTTTGGTAACGATAAGTCAAAAATTGCGACCGCTAGAGAATTATATATATACATACTAGCTAAGTTATCAGACTTGGCCCTAGAATTCATTTGAGGCTGAATGATGATGGTATTACTTTGCACAATAAATTAACATTTACCCGTCCCTTTGTTTAGGGTTTATACCCGTCCTTGCCGTGGATTTGTTAATAATAAAATTATTTGTTATGTAACAGTCCTCAATATTATTATGTTTCCCGTCTCCTGTGCATGTATTTTTGTTTTTATAACGTAATGGACCAAATAATTCATAATCATTGAAAGTAGTAATAATAATAATAATAAGCTTTATTGGCATCCTTTTCCAGGATAAAAGCCTCTCCCTTAGGAGGTATACTAAGGAGTCCATCCTAATTGTCATTGTTTTCTGATCGTCCTCTTCCACCATTCCCGATCTCTCGCCACTCACCACCAATTGTTGCCAACGACTCCAGTAAGCTCGTCCCTCCATCTCAGGCACTGTCTTCCTCTATTCCTGACCATGTCCCTTGGGATCCATTCTGTGCAGACCTTCGCCCATCGCTTGTCATTCATTCTAGCCAGATGACCTGCCCAGCCCCACTTTAATTGGTGTGCTTCAACTCTGAGGTTCTTCACCGGCACTCTTTTTAAAATATCCACATTCCTCTTCCTGCCCCTCTTTTTAACTCCTAGTATACTCCTGAGCATAGCCATCTGTGTCGAGTTCAGCTTGGAATCTGCTCTGGCTGTAAGCGCCCAGGTCTGGGCTCCGTAGAGTATGGAAGGATAAACACACATGCTCAGCACCTTGCTTTTCAACTTGTCACTGAGCGAGCCTTTGAAGATCTTCTTGAGTGACCAGTACTTAGACCATCCTATTTTGATTCTTCTCTGAAGCTCGTTTTCCATTCTTCCTTTAAAAGACACACACTGTCCGAGGTAGATGTATTCCTATACATACTCAAATTCCTTCCCTTCAATTACAACTGCTGGTTTTTCTGCGTTTGTCATAATACAGGTATTTTGGTGGTTAACTCTCAGGCCATATCTTGTGCTAACCTTCATAAGTTCTGTGAGCATTTTTAGTAGGTCTGCTATATTATCCGCAATCAGGCATGTCATCTGCGAAGCGGAGGTTGTTGAGGAAGCTACCGTTGATCACTAGGCCTAACTCTGTCCAGTTCAATTCACTGAAAATTTTGTCCAGGACGCAGTTGAATAGGATTGGAGATAGAGGGCATCCTTGTCTTACACCCCTGCCAATTTTGAAAGTACGGCCTCTTTTATCTAATCGAAACGAATCCCACTGAGTCTTGGTACATTTCTTTTATTATGCCTATATAGACATTGAAAGTATTCTGTCTTCCAAACCATGAATGAATAGAAATTCCTTTCCCTTGATGCGGTACATAGCAAAGGGTGACAGTTGTTTTAGGTACGTGATAACCGCTAAAAGTACTCTTTTGTAAGTCTAGTTTGTACACTGTATATTCATAATGGTACATAGTATGTTGGGTAAAGTATATCATATATTATGATATATATGATATGATTTATGATATATATATATATATATATATATATATATATATATATATAGAGAGAGAGAGAGAGAGAGAGAGAGAGAGAGAGAGAGAGTGTGTGTGTGTGTGTGTGTATGTGTGTGTGTGTGTGTGTGTGTGTGTGTGTGTGTGTGTGAGAGAGAGAGAGAGAGAGAGAGAGAGAGAGAGAGAGAGAGAGAGAGAGAGAATAGGAGGATGGGAGAGCTGAAGTCTAAAATAAGAATATATGCCTATAGATGGTTAAAAGTTGTTTGGGGTTCAGGAAGTGATTCTGAACAACGTTGAAGACATTGTTGATAGCCCGGATGGGCATCAGTTGAATATAGAGAGCGTATGTAATACAATAGAGTTAACTAAGTTGTCCTAAATGACAAAATTGCTCATCATAAAGTGAGAGATTATACCAATATAGAAAGGCAGAATTATGAAAGAGTGAAAAGTGAGATTAGTGGGTGTTAAGATGGGTTCGATGAGAGAGAATAAGCGGATTGAGAGTGAGAGAGAGTGATGGTTGTGACGGACAAACAGAAAGTGAGAGTGAGGTGGGTGTGTGGAGGGCCGGAGAGACGGAGCGAGAGAGATGAGAGTAGAGCGGCCAGGGATTGTAATGGCATTTGAATTCAATTACCGAGTGTAGCACAAAGCGCGGCGGCCGACAGTCAGGTGGAATCCAATATGTGCTTTGTACCGCCCCTAGCCCCTCTACCCTCCTCCTGTCGTCTTAATATGATTTTTATATTGACCTCTCTCCCCCCACCCACGCTCCGTTTCACACATCTCATAAATAGCCTCTCTTTAATTACACTCCCTCCCTTTACACTCTTTAACCCATTGATTTTTTTCGTCTGTTTTTTTTTTTCACTCAGGACATAACTGGAAATTATCCGGCCAACTTCATCAAAGGGTTTAGTCCATCACAAGTTGAGGAAAAACTTAGATTGTTTTAACTATTCTAACCTTTGGCTGGAACATAAATTGACTTACCCGAAATAACAGCTTTCTGTTCACTCGACAAGAAATTCATTCTACCTTCAAATAAACTCGAACAGTGCTTTAACCCAAACACATATCTTTATATATCAGCTTTTTTAACAAAAAAGTCCGTCATGCAGGGCTGCGTAAAGTAAGCAGATTTCCCACGTGAAGTTATACAATAGAGGAATGTCCATACAAGAGCCGAACAGTAACGGTAACTGTTGTCCTTCTGGTTACATTAGCAGCATTCTGGTTACATCTTCTAATGTAACCAGAAGCACAACAGTTATGTACAATAGTTTTTAAGTATCTTTAGTCTTGCCCTGAAGAAGAAAAAATAAATATTCTCGAAGTATTGGAATAAACTAAGATGTTTTCACCAACACTGACCAAAACTCCAAAAAACAACAACAACCCCATATATATATATATATATATATATATATATATATATATATATATATATACTAGCCCAGATACCCGACTTCGCCCGGGAATTGATTTGAGGCTGAATGGTGATGGTATTATTTTGGCAAGGCTTTAACTTGCACGATATTTTGACATTTACCCGTCCCAGTGTTTAGGGTTAATTCCAGTTGTTGGCATTTGTTAATAATAAAATTATTTTTTTATGTAAGTCATCACTGTCCTCCAAATTGTCATATTTCCCGTAGACAAATAGACAATGAAATATCGCGAATTTTAATTTCAGGCCTCCCTTATAATCCCCACTCCCGTTCTAACCTAAAAGTTTTAATATAGCTTATAATCATGGAAGAATTAATGCTAATTGACATACCGAGTTTTTGTAAGTTCGGTTTACTCGTTAGCGCTCGATGAAATCGTTGACTCCTGCTTTAGTTTATAGTGTATATCTCGTTTATACTTTGTTAAAAGACAAAAATGAATATAACCAAAGTTACTCTAAATAACAAAATTAACAACTTTTGTTATGTTCATATTTGCCGAAAAACGAATAGAAAACGAAATACCGCTCTTTTTAAATTCAGACCTCCCTTACGACCCCCACTCCTGCCCGTTTCTAGAAATGTTGGTATTGCTTATTATAATGAAGAAGTTAGTACTAATATACATACCGAGTTTTATTTAGTTCGGTTGAGTCGTTTGTGCCAAATAAAATTGCTCACTTCCGCTATAGATTTTAGCGTTTATCTCGTTTATAATACGTTATACGAAAAAAGTGTATACAACAAAAGTTACTCTAAATAACAAAATAAACAACTTTTGTTAAGTTCATACTTGCCGAAAAACCAATAGGAAACGAAATATCGCTATTTTTAATTTCAGGCCTCCCTTACAACCCCCACTCCTGTTAATCTCAGAGAATTTTAATATAGCCTAAAGTCTAAGTTGGGTTAGTTGTAATATACATACCAAGTTTCATAAAATTCGGTTCTGCCGTTTATGCGTGAAAAGGTAACAAACAAACATACACGAAAGAAACAAAAAGCAGTTATGGTGTCTATGACATGTGAAACGAAAAGTTATCGTGAAATTTCGCGAAAAAAATTAATGCACAGACAGAGGTTACAATTTTATATATATATATATATATATACGTATTTGAGACACTTGTTCACAGCAATGACAACAAATGAGAAGAATAGCTTCCTTCTTTGAATACTTAACCGAATTTAAAATATATGTTTCGAATTCAATTTAATTTTCTAGTAATTGGTAAATGTGTAGTAATAATGTCGTTAAGTGCTACTTCGCTTGAATTCTAGGAGAACGTGATGTGGCACTGTATATTGAAACGTGTTGGCATTAAGCAACAGCTTCAAAAACAAACAAATAAACAAGTGAAAAGGGGTTAGGAGAGGTGAACAACAGTAGCCCTTACATAGGTGCTTAGCACCAACAACCCTTCCCACCCCAGGAACCTCCTTCTCAACCGTCACTTCCTTCATCGCTCTCAGAGCAGCCTTGGACAAATTTCATTCAATCAATGAACAATAATTTCCCAATCATTTATAAAAAATGTCCGTCACGCGGGTGCTGCGTTAACTAAGCAGATTTCCCACGTACGCCACTTATTTGCATTTATCTCAAAACTTAAAAGTTGAATGAGAACAATATTTGGTATTTAATCTTCAAATAAAGTGCTTCATAACACAATAGAATATTGATAATATGAGATGAGCAGGAGTCGCGCTTTACTGAAGACCCAAACCAAAAAAATGCAAATATCTCAGTTAATAATCAAGATAGTGAAATGTACATAACAACATTTATAGAAAATTACATTTTCAATAAGATTGATTCTATACACATTTTCGATCCACAGCATAATAACGGCGATATTAAGGATTTCCGAAATGCACCCCCTCTAAACCCCCTCCCCCAGGTCCGATTTCAGCCGTTAACAAACTTGATCTTTCTTTTTGTATTAAACGATTATATATCAAGTTTGGTAACGTTACAACAAAAATTGCGACCACTAGAGCGGTAACAGACATATATATATATATATATATATATATATATATATATATATATATATATATATATACATATACAGTTTTGAACGGACCTCATTTTCGTCATCTCCTGGGTAGGATCGACGGACATTTGAAGAAAAATATCAAAAATCGCGTCATGAGTACGACCTCAAGAGATGATTTCCCTTAAGGGAAATCTGCTAAAACGCGAAGAGTAAATCACTTTCATGTAGAATGATTGTGGTGGTTCTCAATTGATGTTCGGTGGAAGTCTATAGTATTCCTAATTTTACTTTATTTTCGCCTGTGTTTAATACATCTAATTATTCACTATATCTTCAATATTCTTCGTTATCCTTTAATCATCTGCCTATTTATTTTTCTGTCATTTCTTAAACCAAAATTAAATCTGCTAAAACAGCTATTCATAGCCGTTTGGCTCATTTCCCTAAATGTAAGGTAGATAGATATTTGAGGGAGTATGAGAATAGGGCTCCTGTTGTAGAAGCAGCCCTCTCTCCTCGGACCCCTCTTGCTCCCTCCCTGCTTTAATCAAATCCACTGGCCACGTTGTTTAATTAAACAGAACCCGGATTTCCGGGGCATCTGCCGGCACGAGTCGAGGATCGGACTGACAAGCGCAATCAGCCGTCCATAAGCCTCTCAAATCAACTTCTATCGATTCCCTTAAGAACAACTCTCTTGGCCCTCATTTTGCCCTAAAATTACCACGTCAATTCTAGATAATTGGTGCGGAGCCATTAACATTGGTATGGACATATTTCTGTACCAGTATTAATTCCAAAGTTCTTGTGGGAAATAACACCTTCTTAAACCAATAAGATATTTTATTCATTCGTTTTTCGGAACAATTTGTATAACCCTGGAATGAGCCGCAGTATCAGTAACTATGATTACGAATTTATGTTTAGGTAAATATAAACATACATAAACCCATATTAGACCATTTCTTAAGTAAAAATTTAATTAGCAGCTACGGACCTTGCATATATTACTTTTTCTGGGCCACCTATTCTATATATACAAGTTTCCCCATGAGACGTCCTCCTTTTAACGTTTTAGCAGATTTCCCTTAAGGGAAATCAGCTATTGAGGTTGTACTCATGATGCGATTTTCGAAATTTTTCTTCAAATGTCCATCGAACCTACCCAGGAGATGACGAAAATGAGGTCCGTTCAAAACTGTATATATATATATATATATATATATATATATATATATATATATATATATATATATATTTGTCTGTTACCGCTCTAGCGGTCGCAATTTTTGTTTGATCGTTACCAAACTCGATATTTAGTCGTTTTATGTAAAAAGAAAGATCAAGTTCGTTAACGGCTGAAATCGGACCAGTGGGAGGGGGGGTTTAGAGGAGAGGATTTTCGAAAATTCGAAATATCTCCGTTACTATACGCCGGATCGAAAAAGTGTACAGAATCAATCTTATTGAAAATTAAATGTACTATAAATATTGTTATATACATTTATTCCCTATCTTGATTATTAACCGAGATATTTGCATTTTTATGAAATTTGGGCCGATAACGGATTTTTTAATTTCCCGCGAAAAGCTAGTTCGTGCCGTCACCGTTTGGCTCTCCTATGGAGATTTCTCTACTGTATAACTTCACGTGGGAAATCTGCTTAGTTTACGCAGCCCCTGCGTGACGGACTTTTTATTGTTTAAATGGATAATTGATTCTTTCTCTCCTCAATCCCGAATTTAATTTTGACCTATGATAACTAGAAATACAATTTCTTGGCTCTTGAACTTGATTATTTCAATTGAGAACTATCATTTTGTTAAATATTCTGATTCTACGCAAACCTTTACGATGAGTAGACCCCTGAATAGAAAGTTTACGTAATGTAAACAAACTTAATAATTATCATAAAACGAGGATTTAGTACTAACTCAATTACCTTACAAGATACTGAATCTCTCCTTTTATGTTTTTGGTTTTCCATGTATTACCCTCAAAAAACAATATTTTGGAGGCTGACAGGAAGCCAAATGAAAATAAAAACAATTATGATTTAGGGGTTGAGTTGGTACCAAAACCCACGTTTATTTATTTTGAATGTTTTGCTATACGCCTGTTCTTTATGAAGAAAGTGGAGAAATAGAAAATCGAAATTGAATAGACATCATCCTTACCAGCAGGTGGGGAATCTGCTTAGTTTAAGCAGCAACCGCATCACGGACTTATCAGCACATTTCCCCTAAGGGAAACCAGCTATTGAGGTCGTACTCATGATGAGATTTTCGAAAAATTTCTTCAAATATCTATCGATACTACCCAGATGACGAAATTAGGTCCGTTCAAAATTGTATATATATATATATGTGTGTGTTAACTCTTTAGCGGTCGCAATTTTTGTTTAATCTTTACGATATTTCATATTTTTATGGAAAAAGAAAGATGGAGTTAACGGTTGAAATCGAACCAGTGAGAGAGGGGGTTTAGAGGGGAGGATTTTCGAAATATCTCTGTTACTATACGTCAGATCGAAAACTTGTATAGAATCTTATTGAAAATTTAATTAACCGAGATATTTGCTTTTATTTATTTAGAGTTTATTAAGTGTGTGGGGATAACGGACGAGATGAGATCGGCTATTTTCGGTATTATTCGTGAGATTCCGCCGAAAATCAGTCAGGCTGTTTTCGTAATTGTTCGGGTCTCGTGCAATTGGTTTAAAGACTCGTGTAAGCTTCTACTTTGTCAGATATATGCAAATTCTGTTGACCCCCTCCCCCTTCTTTAGTTCTTGAACTGCTAAAATTTGAATTATTAATACATAAATTATGCTGATTCATTGTAAATTGCAATACTAGATATACTAAATAGTTTTCAATAAAAGTAATATGGTAAATTCAGATATAAATCAGTAATTGATCTTCTTTCCGGTGAAGAATATATCTATCTATCTGTTCAGCTCGGAGCGGTTGGCAGATCTATTATTTTACAATTCAGAAGCCGTTTCCGTTGGGAGCTTATTAAAATTAACTGAAACTCATTGCCGTTTGTATTTACTCACGGTGGTGTTAAGTGTTACCCGTTTGCAGATTTCTCTATTGTAAAACTGCAAGTGGGAAATCTGCTTAGTTTACGCAGCTCCTGCGAGACGGACTTTTTTAAATTATGCCCTCTCTTCTGTCTTAGTTTACCGACAACGGGTTTCCACAATTTACGAAGTCTGTAGACACATTCTCTTCATTGTTTTCTTTATCTCAATTTCGGTTTCTTAACCAACTGTTATACAATTTTAGTTTTCCTTCGTTATGGCCCTTGCTTCGTAACTGTTTGCATAAACCACTTTTCTTAGAACTAGCAGTAGGTGTATTTTGAATTTCTTTAGGCAGGTGCATTAATTCTGATATCCTTAACCAGGTTGCAAATTACCCAGATCATTTTTGTAGATATGGTCGTGTATGTTGATTTGAATCAGCCCCTTTTTTCTTTAAGCTGTTGAAAACCTCTAAAGCAACTCAAATTAGGAGCAACTTTTCGGAGTGCTTGGATCCCATAGTTAGGAGACCCAAGTGACTCGCTAATAAAGTGATGACATGGGAATTTATCCGGAGCCCTTTGGGAATGGAGTCATTCATCGCTGTCAGTCGCACCGTGGAAAGAGCCTGGATGTATAGGAGTGTAACTGGATGGGCCTGATATCCGAGCGGCGGCCTCCCGTCACGCTCAGATAGGGACACGCTCCCGCTAACAGCCCGCCAAATAGAACACCGCTCATCTGCCATCTCCGCATTTGTTCAACTTCCCCTCGAAAATCCTTCTCTTCGCTTCTTTCCAATTAGCGGATTTCCCTCAAGGGATATCAGCTATTGCAGTTGTACTCATAAAAACGGTTTTCGAAAATTTCTTCAAATGTCCATCGATCCTATTCAGGAGATCTCGAAAATTACGTCCAACGAAATATATATCTGTTAACGCTCTAGCGGTCACAATTTTTGTTTGAGCGTTACCAAACTTTATATTCAAACGTCTTATATAAAATATTAAGATCAGAATCTTTAATGGTTGGAATTGGACCAGTGGAAGGGGAGTTTAGGGGAGGAAATTTCTGAAATTCAAAATATCTCTATTATTATATATGGGGTCGAAAAATTGTATAGTACCAATCTTATTGCAAATGTAATTTATTATAAATTATTCATAATAATTCATGTTCATTTATTCTTTATCTTGAATATTAACCAAGATATTTCCCTTTTACTAGTTCCTTCAATAAAACCACTCTCCTACTCTCGTCCTATTAAAAATGAGCTGGTATATCATGAACCACATTTAGGCCATCTATTTAATGACGATTATTAAATCATAACTAAAAGAAAATCACTTTATTATTGAAAATAACACTTTTCCAATAACAAAATGTAATCACAAATTAGATTTACCCCATTCCGGATGATTTTGCGGATTAGCTGCATAAAACGGTCGTCCCCGGCCGTCGTCTGCCACATGAATTCTACAAGGCAGCTGTCCAAGAGGTGTAATAATAATCGATCACCAAGTGGTAATAATAAACACCAAATGGTGCTAATAAACAATAAGTCGTAGTAGTAAACGATAATTTATTTTCTAATAACAAAAGAAAAGACTGAATAAGATAACCTAGTATAATCTTATCGCAAGTTTAATTTATTATAAATGTTGTCATATTCATTTTGGTACTTATCGATAGTCGTTACGATTATTAAATAATAACTAAAAGAAAATCACTTTATTATTTGAAATAACACTTCTAGAATTTATAAATGATAAAATGGTTAACGGGAGACCACTCATTACTTACAGATAAAATATTTACTGGTTCAAAACCGAATATCGCTATTCACTGTTATTGCTATCGCTTTAAGTTGTTCATACGTGACTAGGTTGTTCATCACAATCATTCTTTTCTTTCGTTATTATATATTAAATTATCTTTTATTAACACGACTTGGTGTTAATTAGCCACATTTGTTGTTTATTATCACCAATTGGAGATCGTTTATTATTACACCACTTGGACAGCTACCCTTCCAGAGTTCATGTGGCAGACGACGGCCGGGGACGACTGCTTTATGCAGCTAATCCGCGACATCATTTGGTATTGGGATAAATCTAATTTATAATTACATTTTGTCATTCAAATTCAATATATTGAATATTAATCGAGATATTTGAATTTGTATTGTGTGTGTGGTTGGCAGGAGTCAGCTATATTCGGGACCTTCCGCAGAAAGCTAGTTCGGCCGTTTACGTAACTGTTCGTCCCTCGTGAATTGGTTTAGAGATTCGTTACTACTAGTGTCATTAGTAGGTAGATTTTACTATTGTAAAAATTCACGTGGGAAATCGGCTTAGTTTACGCAGCCCCTGCGTGACGGACTTTTTTTTCTGTGAAGAAGGATGCTGTTGTTTTTCTAACTGTAGGCGGGTTTGTTTGGGAGTTAGGATCGGGGTTGAAGGATAGAGAGAGTGAGAGTGAGAGAGAGATGTCAGATGGTCGTCCGTAGCCAGTAAGGAAATTACTCACGGGCAAATGAGCCCATTCCAGTCGCCCCTCGGGCTCTCTTTCACCTACAGCAGCGGGGAGAGAGAGATCTAAGGACGGGCAGAGATTTTCGCACGCTCCTCAACCCAATCCTGGTCACACAGTCTTCTCGGTCAAACCCCAATCCCGGCATACAACTCTATCCTACTACCCTCATCTCTATTAATTCCAAACACTACGTATACCAAAAATTTTACATTAGTTTCAAGCGTAATGTAGGCACACCCTTTATTAATGCACTATTAATGAATTCAAGGTGAAAAGAAAATTATTTGAGAGCTTGTCATGCGCCTGTAGATTTTCTGGTAAATATAATAAAACGTCACGCAGGGGCTGCGTAAACTAAGCAGATTTCCCTCGTGAAGTTTAATAATAGATGAATCTACATACTGGTAACACAACGCCACCGTGAATATTAAGTAAATAAAAGTTTTCCCCTCCAGACGGGAAGCCTCTGAAATGTAAACAAACGGGTCTGCTAGACTCTTACCGGAAAGAAAAACAATTACTGACATATATTAAAATGCAACATATTAATTTTATTGAAAATTCTTTACTATATCTAGTACTGTAATTTATAATGAATCAGAATAATTTTTATATCAATCAAATTTTCCCATGTTCCCAAGAACTTTGGACGAGTGGGTCACCGGAACATATATGCATGTATCTGTTTTAATAAAAGTCTCTTGAAAACAATATTTTGTATTTAAAATTCGAATAATATGGTTTATTATATAACAGAGTATTGTTTGTGTGACATTAGTAGAAGTAGGGGTTTACTGAAGGCTGAAAAATGCTAATATCTCCGTTAATATTCAAAATAGAGAATAAATGTATATACAATATTTATAGTGCATTTACTTGTCAATAATATTGGTTCTGTACACTTTTTCGATCCGGTGTACAATAACGGAGATATTTCCAATTTTCAAAATTTTCCCCTCTGAACTTCTCTCCCCTGGCCCGATTTCAACCGTTACTGAACTTGATCTTTCTTTTTAAATAAAACGACGATCAAACAATAATTGCGACCGCTAGAGTGGTAACAGACAAATATATAGATAGATAAATAGATAGATAGATAGATCGATTTTGAACAGACCTCATTTTTGTAATCTAGGTAGGATCGATGGACATTTGAAGAAAAAGTTCGAAAATCCCGTCGTGAGTATGACCTTAATCGCTGATATCCCTTAACGGAAATCTGTTAAAAGTAGGTCCATGAGTGTTGTTCACTGATTAATATTAGAGTGTCATTCTGGTGGAGGTTCGAGATAGTGATGAGGTAAATTAGAGAAAGGCTATGTACGGGCAGGCATATATTAGGGGAGCTTTGTGGGTTGTTGTGGGCGCTTCAATAACTCCGACTGTAGGTCAGCAGGAATCTTACGCATCAGTTGATAAGTTTGATATAAATTATGCGATATGAATTCACGGAGCGTCTAGCTATAATATCTCCTATTATGCGATAAAGTGTTATTAAATAAAAAGAGTAATAAACAAATGCGCTCTTATGTCAGGGTTTTTTTTAAGTTGATTTCCCTTAGGGGAAACTCTTTATTCTTGTGTCCATTGAAATGAAATAATATCACATTATAAATACTGCTTCACACTTCTTCATAACATATCGCTTCAAGTATTTTATCAAAACTGCTCTACATGATTCCAAACTTAGCTTAGCAGCTCAAGAACCATCGCATAAGAGGATCCCTTAAATAAAATCAGTCGTGAATTTTCAAGCCTTCTATAGATTTCTTACTATTTGAGAAATAGAGTGTGATTTGACGACATGTGTGTATTATAAATGCACGTGAGAAATTATTTTACTCAGCCCCTGTGTGACGGACTTTATAAAGAGGTCGTTGTATTTAAAATGTACCCCTTTGCCACTTCAATGAAGGACTGTGAATTCGACAAGAGGGTAGTTTTATGAACTATGAAACCAGGGCCCCCGTAAGGGCTACTGGCGCCTTTGTGCAAAAAAGGATTTTGGCACCCCTTAAGGCATTTTGAATTACCTTTTTTTTTATGGTAGGTAGGTGCTTGAAATAAAGCAAAGAACTGAATTTTAAAAGTCATATTTATTTGTAGACTAAAATATCAAAATGAAAAAATCAGAATAAAATCTAAATTATTTTTTTGGGTCCTTGGTTTTGGCGACCCTAAAGGATGGCGCCCGTGTGCATTGCACACTTTGCACATATGGTAGCGGGGGCCCTGTATGACACTATGTGTATATATATATATATACGTCATTATATTCTCTATTAGCAGATTTCCCTCAAGGGAAATCAGCTATTGAGGTTGTACTCATGACGGAATTTCCGAAATATTTCTTCAAATGTCCATCGATCCTACCTAGTAGATGACGAAAATGAAGTCCGTTCAAAACTCTCTCTCTCTCTCTCTCTCTCTCTCTCTCTCTCTCTCTCTCTCTCTATATATATATATATATATATATATATATATATATATATATATATATTTCATTTAAAGAAATGTCACATAAATATTATAATTTCAATGTCTATTAGTAGTGGCAATGACTCCTTCATAAAGGCTCTGAAATTTATCACTCTATGATCAGGGAGGGAATAAAACAATAATCGGAACAGTGATTTAAAGGGTTCCCTTAAGTTGTCTGTATTCTCAGCGCATCGATTAACATTTAGGATTTCATTGGACGTGTATTAATATTCATCAGGGCGGGAGATGATAAACTAGCACGTAAATTCCTAGAGTGAATGGCCGCCAAATGGCCTTGATATCATTAGTAAAGGGACCTGGTACAGAGGGAGGGCATTTAATTGAAGGGAGTATGCACTGCTCATCCAAAGGGTTTACTTGCTCCAAGGGGTGGGGCTCAATCACCCATTATAATCATAAACAAATACAAATTACTATTTCCTTTCTTTATAAAATATGCATTAACTTACCTATCGTAGGTTATCTATTAGCAGGCACTACAGAAAGGCCCTTAACCTCAGGTCGCTACTACAGGCGCTATTATCAAGTCTTAAAAGTCCGCCACGCAGGGGCTGCGTAAACTAAGCAGATTTCCCACGTGGTTTTACAATAGAGAAATTTCACGAGAGCCAAGCAGTCAAGGAAACGGCGGAACTAGCTTTTGGCGGGAAAGTCACTCTCGTCCGTTAGCCGCCCAGATTTAATAAAACGTCAGTCACGCAGGGGCTGCGTAAACTAAGCAGATTTCCCACGTGAAGTTATCCAAAAGAGAAATCTTCATACGAGAGCCGAACAGTTACGGCAAAGGGCCGAACTAGCTCCGTTATCGGCCCAAATTTAATAAAAACGCAAATATCTCGGTTAATATTCAAGATAGAGAATAAATGTATAAAACAATATTTATAGTAAATGTAATTTAGAATAAGATTGGTTCTATACATGTTTTTGATCCGACGTATGATAACGGAGATATTTCGAAAATCCCCCCTCTAAACTCCCCCTACCACTGGTCCTATTTCAGCCATTAACGAACTTGATCTGTCTTTTTGCATAAAACGTTTAAATGTCGAATTTGGTAACGATCAAACAAAAATTGCGACCGCTAGAGCGGTAACAGACAAATGTATACATATACATATATATATATATATATATATATATATATATATATATATATATATATATATATATATATATATATATATATATACAGTTTTGAACGGACCTCATTTTCGTCATCTACTAGGTTGGATCGATGGACATTTGAAGAAAAAATTTCGAAAATTCCGTCATGAGTACAACCTCAATAGCTGATTTCCCTTAAGGGAAATCTGCTAAAATGGTCTCTCCTAACATCTTAGATCATTCACTGCTGTCCGCAGCAAGGATTCTCCAATTGTGGAACTTGATATTAAAACGTTTTATGTAAAAAGGAAGATCAAGTTCGTTATCGGCTAAATCCGACCAGTGAGAGGGGGGGGGGGGGGTTTATAAGGGAAATTTCGAAAATTCGAAATATCTCCGTTACTATACGTCGGATCGAAAAAGTGTATAGAACCAATCTTATTGTAAATTAAATTTACTATCAATATTGCTATACACATTTATTCTCTATCATGAATATTAACCGAGATATATGAATTTTTTTAGTTGTTATAGGTCCGATCGAAAAATTGTATAGGATCAATCTTATTGCAAATGTAATGTTCTACAAATGTTGTTATGTACGCTGTTTCACTATCTTGATATTAACCGAAATATTTGCATTTTTTTAGTTTTCAGCCTTCAGTAAACCCCAACTCCTCCTCATGTCATATTAACAATAAGATGTTATATAATGAACCACTTCATTTGAAGCCTAAATACAATTTTTTTTTTTTCATTGAACTTTTACGTTTAGACATAAATAATGCAAATACGTGACGCAAATCTGCTTAGTTAAAGCAGCCCCTGCGTGACGGCCTTTCTTTATAAGAATTTTTAAGAAATCAGAGGTTTTCCTCTAGCCACCGCAAGTTTCTCCTCAGGCAATGCAGCCACCTACGTCTCTTAACCTCATCCCACATCCTCTACCAAAACAATATTACAACTGCTGAGGTAAATAAGAACTCGATCTCCATTAGCTGTGTGTTATTTTAAGCGGTTTCCGACACTAAGGCGTTTTATCTTCAGACTTATTGTATGGTTTCAGTAAGAGATATTGTCCACCTCTCTAGCTGAAATGATTGCAGTAAATCAGAAGAAGAATGTCTGTGTGTCCAGAATCCCTAAACGCTTGAATTAAAATATTGTGAAGGAGGTTGACATTTAATTCAACCAGACGTTATGTGCAGAAGGCCTTCATTCAAAACACTACAGCAATTAATTCAACGATAGTTTTGACTCGGTTTCTCAAAGTGACTGGTTTGGTTTTCTTAATAGAACAGATGATACCAGATATATAGATTTGACTTCTCTCATGTACTAGGAAAGCACTCCTGCTTTCCCTACTCTGTGTACTCGTTCACTGCCATATATGCCTGAGTGTAGGTACTATGAATGTTTTTTATATTTGCACATTTGCCTTCCTGGAGAGAATTTCAACCTAGCATTACTTATGTGCATGGGCTCTAACTAAAAGATTATAACATTTTTAGCTATATCTATAATAGCAAAGCATATTCAAGTATCTCGTCATTGGCCTTTCGATGCTGATGGGGCTCGTAGAAACCATAAAAAAGTTGAATTTCAACAACGACCCCATTAATGGCGAAATTCCCGCCCCCTCTACCCCAACTGGTCGGATTTCAGCCATTAAAGAACTTGATCTTTAGTTTTACATGAAACTTGTAAAAATCGAGTTTGGTAACGATACAAAAAAAATTGCGACCGCTAGAACGTTAACAGACACACACACACACATATATATATATATATATATATATATATATATATATATATATATATATATATATGTTATATTTGCAACGTTCGAAGAAATTGGCATTCCTAGAAACATAAAATTGGCCATACAAGACAATTCACAAGCAGTATATAGAATCATTTCTTTAATAAAGTGGCTATCTCTATACAATAAAATTTAGGTATTGTATAATAGGTTATAAGAATATTTATTTATGAATTAAAAAAAAGTATGCATCTATGTGAACACGGGGTGCTAGTGAAAAGATAGTAGTAAAATAAATGTGTGTGTGTGTGTGTGTGTGTGTGTGTGTTACAAAGTGACTACAACAATAAAAGTTTGCACTTCCTAAAGGCCATAATAACCAGGATGTTGCCCAAACAAACCTACCTCTCTCTCTCTCTCTCTCTCTCTCTCTATATATATATATATATATATATATATATATATATATATATATATATATATATATATATATATATGTATATATATATATAAATATACATATAATTGTGTTGTTGTTTTAGACCAGGTTATATATATGGTGTTGTTGTTTTTTGGAGTTTTGGTCAGTGTTGGTGAAAAAATCTTAGTTCATTCCAATTTTTCGAGCATATTTATTTTCTCTTCTTCAGGGCTAAAAAGCGCAGGTGCTATTTTATATATATATATATATATATATATATATATATATATTATATTACACATTGTTATTAGAGTGTAATAGATGTTATAATTAATTAATATAATTATAACCTGATTATAACAGGCTTGGGTAGTTTATACTTAGTACTCCTAATGTAAACAGACAACATTACAACAGTAATGTACAATAGTTTTTAAGTATCTTTAGTCTTGGTAAGTAGAATTAACACAAACACTATCTGTTACACTCTAATAACAATGAGCAATATATATATATATATATATATATATATATATATATATATATATATATATATAAAGTAGCACCTGCACTTTTTAGCCCTGAAGAATAGAAAATAAATATTCTCGAAATATTGGAAGGAACTAAGATTTTTTCACCAACACGGACCATAACTCCAAAACATACGTATAAAACATATATATATACGTAGTTTTGAATGGATCTCATTTTCGTCATCTCCTGGATAGGATAGATGGACATTTGAGGAAATATTTCGAAAATCGCGTCATGAGTACGACTTCAATAGCTGATTACCCTCAAGGAAAATATGCTAAAATCAGTTAGCGAGGGAAAAAAATGAATCAATGACGTGAAAATTCTTGTTGCACACTGCAATTGATGGAGGTGTTATTATGAACACGATTAGTAACTATAACTTTGCATGTTTGAGATTCCGCAAGAGATTGTATTATGGACCGTGAGGAAGTGGGGGACTAAATTTATATGGGTGTTATGCTCATTAGCATACCGGGACAAGAATAGCTCTCATAAATCGCGCTGACAATGATGAGTAAACGTCCGAAAGACCGTTTAGGAGTGGCCATTAAGGCTGAGTGGGGTGCTGCTATTAGGGAGTGTATGGTTATCGAGGGGGGGACGTTGGGGAGGGAACTAGGTAAAGGTGGCCCCTGATAAATGATTAATGTGTTAGCTAGTAGGGGGGGGGGGGGGGTAAGGCAGATGCAGGCCGCCATCCTACGGCCCGCCTCCAGCCACGCCTTGCACTAGCTCCTAACTCATCCCCCAAAGCCTCCAGTGTCTTTCCCATTTCGTTTTTGGATTATACCAAAATGTATGCATGAGTAAATACAAGTCCGTCACGCAGGGGCTGAGTAAACTAAGCAGATTTCCCATGTAAATTTTTTCAAAAGAGAAATCTGCATACTGGTAACACAACACCACCGTGTGTAAATACAAACGGTAATGAAAAAAAAGTCCCTCGGCAAGGGGATGCGTAAACTAAGCAGATTTCCCACGTGAAGTTATACAATAGAGAAATCTCCATACGAGTGCCGATCAGTTAAGGGCCGAACTAGCTTTTGGCGGGAAAGTCCGTCGTACGTTATCGGCCCAAATTTAATAAAAATACCAATATCTCGGTTAATATTCAAGATAGAAAATAAATGTATAGTATGTATATTTTTAGTAAATTTAATTTACAATAAGATTGGTTCTATACACTTTTGTGATCCGACGTATGGTAACGGAGATATTTCGAATTTTCGAAAATCCCCCCACCCTCTAAACCCCCCCTCCCAATGGTCCGATTTCAGCCATTAACGAACTTTATATATTAAATAATAAATTATATTATATATATAATTTTGAACGGACCTCATTTTTGTCATCTCCTGGGTAGGATCGATGGACATTTGAAGAAAATTTTCGAAAATCGCGTCATGAGTACGACTTCAATTGCTGATTTCCCTTAAGGAGAATCTGCTAAAAAAGGCCGTCACGCAGGGGCTGCGTAAACTAAGCAGATTTCCCATGTGAAGTTTTACAATAGAGAAATCTGCATACTGGTAACACAATACCACCGTGTGAGTAAATACAAACGGTAATGAAAAATCGTTCAGTTAATTTTAATGAACTCCGACGGAAACAGCTTCTGAATTGTAAACACAAAGGTCTGCCAACCACTCAGAGCTGAACAGATAGATAGACTTATGCTTCACAGGAAAGAAAAACAATTACTGATAAACTTCTGAATATAAAACAATAACTTTATTGTAAACTATTTACTATATCTAGCTCTGCAATTTATAATGAATCAGAATAATTTATATTTTAATAACTCAAATTTTAGTAGTCCAAGAACTAAAGAAGGGAGGGGCGGATGAACAGAATGTATTTGCATAAATCTCACAAAGTAAAAGTTGAAACGAAAGGTTAGAAGGAGCTTCCACCAGAGCCGAACAGTTACGGAGACGGTCGAACTAATCCGAACAATACCCGATCACATGTCCCACACACTTAATAAAAATGCAAATATCTCGGTTAATATTCAAGATAAAGAATAAATGTATATAACAATATTTATAGTGAATTTAATTTGGAATAAGATTGGTTCTATGGAATTTTTCGATCCGAAGTATAGTAACGGAGATATTTCGAAATTTCATAAAACCCCCCCTCCCATTTGCCCGATTTCAACCATTAACGAACTTCATCTGTCTTTTTACATAAAACGTTTAAATATCGAGTTCGGTAACGATCAAGCAAAAATTGCGACCGCTAGAGCGTTAACAGACAAATATATATATATATATATATATATATATATATATATATATATATATATATATATATATATATATAATTTTGAACGGACCTCATTTTCGTCATCTCCTGGGTAGGATCCATGTCATCGATCGGGTAGGAAGAAATGTTTTGAAAATCGCGTCATGAATACAACCTCAATAGCTGATTTCCCTTAAGGGAAATCTGCTAAAAGTCCGTCACACAGGGGCTGCGTTATCTAAGCAGATTTCCAACGTGCGTCACGTATTTGCATTTATCAAAACGTAAAAGTTCAATCATTTAGGCTTCAAATAAAGTTCTTCTTAATATAACAGCTTATTGTGATTTCATGTGAGTACGAGTGGGGATTTACTGAAGACTGAAAACTAAAAAATGCAAATATTGGTTAATAATAAAGATATTGAAAAAACGTATATAGCAACATTTATAGAACATTAAGTTTTTAATAAGATTGATTATGTACAATTTTTCGATACGACTCATTACAACGGAAATATTTTAAATTTTCAAAATTCTCCCCCTCTAACCTCCCCCCTCTCTCACTAATCCGATTTTAGCCGTTAACAAACTTGATCTTCCTTCTTACATAAATCGTTTAAATATCGAGTTTCGTAATGATGAGACAAAAATTGCGAAGGCTAGAGATTTAACAGACATACGCATATTACATTTTGAACGGAACTCATTTTTGTTATCTCTTGGGTAGAATCGATGGACATTGAGAAGCTGATTTCCCCTGAGAGAAATTTGCTAAAATGTCCGTCACGCTGGGGCTGCGTAAACTAAGCAGTTTCCCATGTGGTTCTACAATAGATAAATCTACATACTGACTACACATAACACATCTTTGAACATTAAGTTAATAAATACAAACGGCTATGAGAAATCAGTCAATTTTAATAACCACCCTACGGAAAGCGTCTGAATTGTAAACAAACAACCGCTCAAAGCTGAACAGATAGATAGAAATGTTTTTCACCGGAAAGAAAAACTATTACTTAAATACATCAGAATGTAACTTATTAATTTTATTGAAATCTATTTACTGCATCTAGTACTGTAATTTATTTATGAGTCACAAAAATTTTGATCTCAATCACTCAAATTTTAGTAGTCCAAGAACAAAAGAAGGGGAGGAGGGATGAACAAAACGTATTTCCATTTTTCTCAAAAAAGTAGAAATTCAATGAAATCTTTATTTGTTATTTAACCTTGGAATGAAGTGACTCATGAAATAACAGCTTATTAATATCACATGACTAGGAGTGGGTTTGCTGAAGGCTGAAAACTAAAAAAATTCATATATCTCGGTTAATATTCATGATAGAGAATAAATGTGTATAGCAATATTTATAGTAAATTTAATTTACAATAAGATTGGTTCTATACACTTTTTCGATCCGACGTATAGTAACGGAGATATTTCGAATTTTCGAAATTTCCCTTCGACACCCCCCCCCTCCCACTGGTCCGATCGGAGCCGTTAACGAGCTTAATCTTCTTTTTTACATAAAACGACTAAATATCCAGTTTGGTGACGATTAAACAAAAATTGCGACCGCTAGAGTGTTAACAGACAAATAAATATATATATAGTTTTGAACGGACCTCATTTTCGTCATCTCCTGAGTAGGATCGATGGACATTTGAAGAAATGTTCCGAAAATCGCGTCATGAGTACGACCTCAATAGCTGATTTCTCTTAAGAGAAATCTGCTAAAAGACCCGAATATTTTTTTGACCCAGGGTTAGGTCTTATCTGATGACTTACGATAATAGCCTACTTCCTTATGTAGAAATTCGCTGTAAAGGGAAGGAGAGCTAGGCTGCCTAGACAGAGAGGAGTAGCGGCAGGTAGGGGGGGGGGGGGTAGGGATAGTTACTAATCTGGCCGATAGCGAGAGCGCTAAGGGCCAATCTCCCCTCTCGCTCCGATGGTTTGCCACAAAACAGACTCCACACATATCTCGACGCAGATAGGACCCCCCTACCCACCGCTCCACCCTAATAACCAATACTAATTTATGTAGAGTTGGGAACCTCACATTTCATTCCTCCCACCCATTAGCCAGCAGCAACCACCATCCCCAAACCCCAGTCCCCGGTACCTTATTATCCCAGCCAATGTACACTTCCCTAGCGATATCCATTTTAGCAGATTTCCCTTACTTATTGGGTATATGCTCAAATCACGACTTTCGAAAAATTACCTCAAATCTCCACCGATCCTACCTAGGAGATAACGAAAGAAGAGGCATCCCAATTTATTTGTATACTAGAAAACGATATCTATGGACTTCTGTAGTTTATTAGCAGATTTCCCTTAAAGGAGATCAGCTATTGAGGTCGTACTCATGACGGAATTTTCGAAATTTTTCTTCAAATGTTCATCGATCCTACCTAGTAGATGACGAAGATGAGGTCCGTTCAAGACTGTATGTATATATATATATATATATATATATATATATATATATATATATATATATATTTGTCTGTCGCCGCTCTAGCGGTCGCAATTTTTGTTTGATCATTACTAAACTCGATATTTAGTCGTTTTATGTAAAAAAACAAAAAACAGATCAAGTTCGTTAACGGTTGAAATCAGACCAGAGGGGGGCGGTTTAGAGGGGGAGAGTTTTTAAAATTCGAAATATCTCCGTTAGCCGGATCGAAAATGCGTATAAAACAAATCATATTGCAAATTAAGTGTACTATTAATATTGTTATGTACATTTATTCTCTATCTTGAATATTAACAGAGATATTTGCATTTTTCAGTTTTCAGCCTTCAGTAAACCCCCACTACTACTAGTGTTACATGAACAAATAATCTGTTATATAATAAACCACATTATTCGAAGCCTAAATACCAAACATTGCTTTCATTATCCAACCTTTAATTTGTGAGAGATATGCAAATACGTTCTGTTGACCCCCCCCCCTTCTTTCGTTTTTGGATTACTAAAATTTGAGTGATTGAGATAAAACTGATTCTGATTCATTACAAATTATAGCACTAGCTTTAGTAAATAGTTTTCAATAAAATTAATATGTTATATTCTCATATATTTCATTAATTGTTTGTCTTTCCGGTCTATCTATGGAGCGCTTCGAGGCTGGCCGGCCTGTTTGTTTACAATTCAGCCGCTTTCCGTTGTAGAGATTATTAACTTGTATTGTTAGTTTACTGAGCATTCACGGTAGTGTTACCTGTATGTATATTTATCTATTGTAAACCTTCGCGTGGGAAATCTGCTTAGTTTACGCAGCCCCTGCGTGACGGACTTTAAGTATATGTTTGATTGTTAACGATATATTACATATCTTGCAACTTGGTGGCTTGTCCTAGTCAAGAGAAAATTGTGGCTTATCCTAGAGTGGCCGTGTCGTAAGCGTAATACTACTTCATCCCTTCTTCAATGGTGGTTCCTTGAAGACCATTTCCGGGTCGTGTGCTTTATTTAATATGTAAAAATGAAAGACTCATTACGTTAATGGGCGAAATAGGACTGGGCTCAAATGTAAAATCGATAATATCTCCGTTATCATGCTTCAAATCGGAGAATATTTGAAACCAACCTCCTATTGATAAAATTATGCACTACGATTGTTATTCCATTTATTTCCTTTTAACTCGATATTTAGAGTAATTTGTATTTTTTTTTTCGTTTTCAGTCTTTAGTAAGCTCCAACTCCGATTCATAAGATAGTTATATGAAGCAAATATATCACTTCATATCATTTTTCTAGCTTAAATTAAATGTCTGGTTTATACAAAATTTTTAATGAGGGAGAAATAGAGAAAAGATCGTTTGATGGCATTATTTGCGGAACCCTGCGAGTTGGAGATATTTGCAAGAGACAATTGTGTAAATATTTGTCAAATCTACTCAAGAGACAGTCATCTACTAGGGGCAAGAGAGAAATCTGATGTGGACGCCACACGACATCCTTGTACACCTATTAAACTAAAGAAACAAAACTTCTTTCAGAAAGTTGTATTAAATATCAATGCATCAGACCGAAACATGTTATAGAACATCATTTATAGACATTTTCATCATATAGAAAAAAATTGCGTCCAAAAATCTTTTGATCACTCATAGGTCAGAGAATTTGCAATTTTATCAGATTCACCTTAGGAAATCAGCTATTGAGGTTGTACTCATGATGGGATTTTCAAAAAAGTTCTTCAAATGTCCGCCCATCCTACCTAGAACTTAACGAAAGAAGAGCCATCCCAATTTATTTTTATACTTTGATAGAAAACGATATTTATTTGATCCCTTGAACGAGATTAAATTCACCTATATTCTCCAAATAGACATCCCATGCTTCACACACATGTAAATCCGTCTGACTGTCGAGGAAGAACATCTTTCATAACGATTTGGAAATAAAAGTATTAATAAATTCTTCTGCTAATCCAATCTTTATTTTTCAACGGGAAATCACGTTTATTTCATTCTAACATAAAACATAAATTCGTTAACATTTCTTCAGTCATCACTTTTTCCTTCACGGTTATGAGAACTGGCACAGAACATGCCAATGAGTTATGTGTTGAAAATGATCTTTAGTGCATAAATTAATCCAACCTTAATATTATCACCCCTCGACTGGTAACACAGCTAGTATAAATAACACCACGATTAGAAAGATATAGTTCTGCCATCACATTTATTTCTTTATCAGCAACATTAGTGGCATCCTCGGTAATTTTTTAAAGAAAATAATGATACTTAGGTGGTGAAACCGGTTGGTGATGAATAAATATTCATTAGTATTACAAGTATTATGCTACATGATTTTATATATATGTCTGTTAACTCTTTAGTGCCTTTAACTTTTATTCTTATGTCTGTCAAACTTGACCTTTAAACTGTTCATGCAAGTTTGGTAATTACGATTGTTGTTCTATACTTTTTTCTGGTAATCGAGTGTTAGCGGAGTTATTCAATTTTCCGCCTTAAGTAGAAAAAATATAATTGCATATCAAACGTAGTATTTAACCGTTTAAAAAAAAAAAAAAAATAAAAAAAAAAAATAAAAAAACTAATGATCAAGTCCGTTAATGGCTGAAATAGGACAAGCAGTGTTGTTTTAGAGAAGAAGTAATATTGAAAATTCTAAATATCTCTTAGAGTTGGCTACGAATCGGATGCAAAAATATTCTATTACCAATTCTATTGAAAATGTATTATCCAACAATTCTTGTTTACTCACGACAAACTTGAAAATTGTATTTCAAATCCTGGTGGAGCGCCTGATTTTGTAGTTTTTAGTGTTTGGGCATAAGTAAACACCTCACATTTGCAAGAAGCAAATGTATGGCGAAACCTCTTATTCTTCCCTTAAATACTAGTTTTTTTTCTTTTTCATCCTCAACCATAGGGGTGTCAAAAGCCTAGGTCATTCAAGGACATTTTATTAAGAATATTGCTGATAAAATTCAACGGATAAGAAGGAAAGAAAGTGAGTCATAAATATTTAGTGCTTCTCATTGCGTTTTTCACGAGACAATCGAAGAAGGGAGACATACAAAAAAAAATGGACAGAATACCACTCGGAGCCTGAATTATTATACAGCCGTTCCTCGATTCTATTCATGAATGGAGTGGGGCATGCTCCACTGACATGGTTGGAGTGAGAATTAAGATAAGGTGGCTACTTGTGTGTGCCACTTGAGTCCTTTGCTTACAGTTAGTTGAAAGACCCCTACAACAGACCTTGTAAATGGCACTTAGCCCTTGAGGTCGTGAGTTCAAGGAAAAGCCCGTCCTTACATCATTGACGCATGCCCTTAAGATCAACACTTCCATACAGCTCATTCATTCATACTCATGTCCATGAAAAATGGGATAGGTTAGGTCTCCTGGTTAGACTACCATCACTTGATATATAAGGTATATGAATATATATTTGTCTGTTAACGCTCTAACGGTCGCAATTTTTGTCTTCTCTGTACCAAACTCGATATTTAAACGTTTTATGTAAACATGAAGATCAAGTTCGTTAACTGCTAAAATCGGACCGGTGAGAGGAGGGGATTTCAAAAATTCTAAATATCTTCGCTATTATGCTTCGGATGGAAGATTTAGTATAGATTCATTCTTCTTGCAAATATAATGTTCTATAAATTCTGTTGTGTAGGGTTTTTTTCATTATCTTGATTATTAACCGAGATATTTGAATTTTTCAGTTTTCAGCCTTCAGTAAACCCCCACTTCTACTCATGTCATATTAATAATAAGCTGTTATGTTATGAAGCACACTATTGTTAGCCTAAATCCCAAATATTATTCTCATTGAGCTTTTACGTTTTGATATCAATGCAAATACATGACGCTCATGGGAAATATACTTAGTTAACGCAGCCCCTGCGTGACGGACTTTTCTTATTTTCGATTGCCTCTTAACCCCCTCCTTCCCACTTAATCGATTTTGATCGAATGGGGTGGTACATAACTAGACGTGAAGACAGTTATAATATGAAATTTCAACATTCTAAGGCTAGACGTTTTCAAGTTGTGGGAGATACCAACATACGTGCAGACATCTCCCCGAAACTAGTTCAGCATGGGATCAGGAAGGGCTAAAAAGGAAAATTTCGTTGAAATATGAAAACCGAAACTTTTCGTACTATGTGCATTACTTCCTTTACTTGGTGCAAGCAAGTAAGAATGCGAATAATATAGGGGGGAGTAGACTGTTGGTCCAAGTGTCACAGTGAGTCCCCAGCTTTTGGACGGGAGAATGAGAGGAGCAGGGGCATGGAAAAGTCGAGCTCTGGATAAAGCTTGCCATTCCCTCCGACTGACCGGCCATTGTTTTTACACTAGAGCTACTTCAAAAGACCTCCCGCCACCCAGTGCCAACTCTGAGCAAAGCCTTGCTTTTTTTCCTATCCCACACGAGTGTAAATAGTGGCTTTGTGCTAGAGGTCGATGGTCCGCTTAGTGCGGCCCGTTGCACACTTGACTTGCGTATTGAAAGGTTACTCCCATACAATGCTCGGGACAATAATAAAATAATGGAAGACGGCTGACTTGGCAGCGATAAAGCAGCAGCCGGCCTCGTACTACAGCTGGCCGATTCTAATTATCGATCGACCTCTCTTAACCGCTCTTCCTCTACTTCTGCTCCATCATCCGGCTTCCTCATACATAATACCACAATACATGATTCCCTTGTCGCAGGTCACGAAGTACCACCTGAATGGGGGCTTCATTAAAGGTATCAAAGGCATAGAATATATGCAGCAACTCTATAAATCGGTCATAATTTCTAATCTACACAACTATACCGGGAAGAATAGATTGAGTGATTGAGATAGTGAGCATTGTTCCTTCTCTAGTCTTTCACTTAAAACTAAAGATAAAGTACCTAAATGCCCTTCATAGAAACCTTTAACTAACCTGGGACTCAGGTTAGCCATGCGAGTTAAAGCGTTGAGCTAACCTGAGGGTAAACCGAGACTGGTGAGTTCGATTCCCGCCTGAACAATGGTAATAAATTTAGTGATGGAATTCATTAAATAAAATCCTTAGTCCCACCGTGGCTAGAAAAGAGAGGTAACCAGTTGATAGCCCGCCCCAATTAGCCTTAGTTGGAAAAAGAGGACGTTAATAAATAATTTATATACATCGAAACAAGAGGAATTAAGGTTTAGAGAATGGCTCAAATGTAAATAAATATCTCCATTGTCCAATTGTTGGATCGAAAAACATCTTATAGCTAATTTTGTTGATAAAATAAAGGCCTATAATTGTTTTTTAGTTTATTTTGCTCAAACTGCGCGCTACAGCTCTATAGAGACCCAGGCCATTGTCACTCCCAATTTCCCGCGGTTTACAGCAAGGCGTCTCCACCATGAAGCTTATATTCTTCAGGGTTTAACCTCGCAGTTGAGAAAGGAAATGACAAAAAAAAAAATCTTCGTTATGCATTATACAACAGGCTCATACAGCATATTGCCTATGCAATATTTAGATTTCGGGTAGATCCGTTGTGGCATCTGTCGGGGCGGTAGAAGAGTTTGCAGAATTAGTGCACGAAAAAGAGCTCATTCTAAATAAGGATACAAGGAATTAAAGGAACCAGAATTTCAAAGGATTCTGTCGTTTTGAGAAGTTCACTATTCCTTGTTGTACGTCATTATGAGAAATTGTAGCTGACAGAAATAACACGGATGTTGATATTACAGATAGGATGATAGCAGAGGACAGGTGCTGTTATGCCCAGCCAAAAGCTACCCGATTCAGAAACATCTCCTGGAAAGCAAAACTATTTTATGTTCTTTATTGGAACAGTAAAGACGGTGCAAGGAATAGGATGGCATCTTATATGCCGAAAGAATCGAGGGGTCTTTATTAGTTTACTCACACCAGTTACTTATTTCTAAAAGAGTGATTTATCTTATTATTAAATTATTACTGTTAATAACAGATGATTAAAGTAATGTATTTAACAAGCTTCGAATGTAAACGAAAATGATAGTTTCATATACATTGAATTATTCATTTAGGGGGCCAATATGTTTTTAATGATTTTAAAATGAAATCAAATATATCCTCAAACTTGTATCTTCCTTCTTCTGTAAACAAACTCACATAGGAATGAGTCTAGAAGGGATCTTCTGGCTCCTTATTCAATTTTGTTCCTTCTCTTAGCACTGCTCCACAATGACTTAATCCTTTGGATATGAGCTTCTGTATTAAGATCGACAAAATTTTGTGAAAGGTTGACTGTGTAATGCCTGAAGCACAACACTGGAATTTTCCTGAGACCTTGGTATGATTTCCATAAGTTAGAAGATATCGTTGTTCCTGGGCTTACAGAATATTTAATACATTCATTTAATGTAGCCGTTGTTCTTTCTGGCACAGCATACAAAAAAACCTCCTTGGTTTCTCTACACACGCCTCCAAATAACCATTGATTTGGGTATATTCTTCCAAATGGTGAAAAGCAAGGTTTATCAAGTGCCCTCTTGTACAATTCCGTGTTTTAAGTAATATTCCGAAACTTTGAAATGACTTAAATTGCACTTCTTCTGATTTATGAACACGACTCAGTTGTATGAGATTCATTATTAACAAAAAACAACTTCAACGTTTCGTATATTCTACGAGGTAATAGGTAGGTAACCGTCTTCATGTATAATTTTTTTTTTTTTAATAGACATATGTTATTAAATGACGGTATGATAAATCACTAATAATATCAAAAAGTAATTGGTGTGGCTAAAGCAAAAAAGACCCGAATCGAGTCTGTTTTAATACCCAGGAAGATGCTAGCGGTGGCTTAATGATATGGAGGACTTGAGAAGGCAGATAATCCGTAATTGGAGTAGTCCGCCTGGGAACAGCGTACAACTACTGTTCACTACATATCATGATCATCCCAACGATATACTCGTCTGATCCACACTTGAACTAGCGTTCTCCCTTGGCAGGGATCGAAACTTCACCTTTTTTCCTGTTCAGCGTACTGATGGTAGTGGTAGATGTACCCACGCCTTAAACCGCACTGCCATAATAAAACTGAAGACAAGGCAATAACAAAAGTCCGTCACGCAGGGGCTGCGTAAACTAAGCAGATTTCCCACGTGAAGTTTTACAATAGAGAAATCTGCCTAATAACAACTGTAGTAGTAAGAAACCTCTATACCTATTCACGAGGGACGAATAGTTACAAAAACGGCCGCCAGAGCTCTCGGCGGAAAGTCCGAACATAACCGACCACACGCAGAATACAAATGCAAATATCTCGGTTAATATTCAAGATAGAGAATAAATATATATAACAATATTTATAGCAAATTTAATTTGCAATAAGATAAGATGATTCTGTACAATTTTTCGATCCGACATATAGTAATGGAGATATTTTGAATTTTCGAAAATCCTCCCCTCTAAACCCCCCCTCCCACTGGTCCGATTTCAGCCATTAACGAACTTGATCTTTCTTTTTATATAAAACGACTAAATATCGAGTTTGGTAACGATCACACAAAAATTGCGACCGCTAGAGCGGTAACAGACAAATATATATATATATATATATATATATATATATATATATAATATATATATATATTTATATATAGATAAATATATACAGTTTTGAACGGACCTCATTTTCGTCATCTACTAGAGGTAGGATCGATGGACATTTGAAGAAAAAATTCGAAAATTCCGTCATGAGTACAACCTCAATAGCTGATTTCCCTTAAGGGAAATCTGCTAAAAATCCAAAATTATGTTGATATATTATGAAGTATTGACGATTTTTTGATTTAATTATATATTCCTGAGTTTTGGAAGTATAGAAATATTGATTTTGTATGTATACTTTAATTTCAGTTTTGGATATTCATTTTGGAATATTCATTGTCGTTAATTGATTCGGTTAGAATATATCATATGGTTTTGGGGAGTGTCCTAAAGGAAGGTGAGCTTTGTTTCTGTCATCGGGTATCCGTGTGTGATGTTTGAATGCCCTATTTGAAGTCTGGTTAGGGCGATATCTTGGCTAGAGGAAGTCTGGTGATGAGAAACTAGGAACCAGGAATTGAGCCCAATCCACCGAACCCCTATACCCGCGGACGAGGTTGAAAACAACCTAAATTTAGAAATAGAGAACATAACAACCAAAAGAAAGCAACACGGAGAGGACGAAAGCCAAAGAAAGTTGCTTGTGTTTCTTTGCGTTGGGAATTGAAATGGTGGGACAGAAGCAGGGATTGACTTTTATCTCTTTAATGAAAATTGTGAAGGCTCTCTATAGAACAACATATTAATTTATGTAATAAAAGGAGGGTATGTAGAGTGAATGGTGCGAGTAAGGGGGGTTGATGCGGTGGAGTATGTTGGAGCGGGGAATGGAGTATGTCGGGGGGTGGTGGAGTATATCCGTGGGGGGTAGGAGGGGGGGTGGGATTGAGGTGGGGGCGAGAAGGCACTTTCCCTTATCTGGCGTTTCTGCCTGGTCGCCTCGGGAGCCCTTATCTCCCCCCCCCCCCTCTCTCCCTCAGCCACCTTACAGAAATAAAACATTAATATCAGTGGAACAGCCCTCCCCCACAGCCTCTCAGCCCATCCCCCCCCCCAACTCCCAACTATTCCTTCCCGTCGCCGAAGAAAACCCCCCAGCAAGTTAACAATGTTGCTCTTACTCAGGGACAGTTATTGTTTAAAGTCCCTAATTTCATAAACCACTAGATGTATTACTCCCGAGGACTGTCTCTCTAAATATCTAGAAGGGGTTGAGCTAACTAAGCGGATTTCCCCACATGCTGATGTGATTCACTGGGATATTACTTTCCAATTTCTATTTACCCCCACTATATAAACAAGACTTGGGATTTGGATGTTTAGTGAAGTAACATCATTAAATGGGAATTTAGCGCAAAGGAGTTGCGATTCACTGATGTCTAAAAACGCAGAAGGACAAATAACTCCCATAATAAGATAGCTAGAGAAAAGTATATATATAGATCAACGATTGTATAACATTAAATTATCAAATACATTTGGTGTATACCAATTTTCGATGTAACACAGAATGACTGAGATATTTGCCCTATCTCAAAACCAACTGACTGAAGAAGTTTTATAGTTTTAATATATAAATAAAACCTTCAAATATCGAGTTTGGTATCAATAAAACAGAAATGATTAAAAATATCTCACCTTTAACTAACACATATATATATATATATATATATATATATATATATATATATATATATATATATATAAGATAAATATCTTTTCCTGGGAAATATTTAGACTGAAAAATGAGGGTTTTGTTATTGTAGGCTAGGCTTCTCTATAAACCATATGAATCCATTTCCCCTTCCAGTATTTACGTTTGTTATGATTATATATATAGGAATTTCGGAAAAATGATTATAACTGCGGACAAAAGTTTGTTTGTTTGGGTTTTGGGCATAAAACATCATGGTCATCAATGCCCAGCGCTCGCAGAACCGTATTTTAGTTCCCCGGCCACGGGAAATCGCCGACAAATGCACACCAAGCCGTTTTTCTGATTATTATTTTTTTTTTATTATGCCTTTTTTTCTCCTCCCCCCCCCTGTATTTTTTATTTTTTTTTTTTTAAATAATTAATGAGCACCATACAGTAATAAAAATGTCTTCCCACCAAACGTTGACCCGAGTCCAAGTTTAGAAAAACAATCTAAGTAATCGCACTAACTATTAAAAATTGAAATTTACACTTTATTTACGCATTTGATCAGAGTAAATGTAAGTACAGAATGTCAATTGCATTATCATATCGCAGGAAATAATTTAAAAATACCAGAATAAACTGTTCTCAGAACTTCCGTTAAGCATGTTGTTGCAAATTCGACATTCGGTTGAGTTATTTATTTCTGAAAACTAAATAAAAGGGTAGTTTTAATTCATTTCAGGGGGAAATAAAGAACATGGTTATAATGTTCTGGAAATTGAACTTCATTAGTACCTTAAAAAACAGGGACAATAATATCAAGTCTGAAAACCTCTTTTGTCATAATAGGCCACTGTCAAGAAAAGTTTAATGAGTAAAAAAATCCATAATAAAAATTCGTTATTTACTTTTCTTTATTAGTTTTTGACTATCATTACATGAAAAAATAGCATTTGGAGCAAAAAAAATAATAAATAAAATACCCGTGTCTCTTTATTTTTCGAGTTATTTTCAAAAATATATTAAAAACGTGGGGCGAACGATCAAGAATTATAAATATATTTTTTTTTGGGATTCATAAATTGAGTGCTCCAACTTTGGTCCTTTGATATTTAACGGTATATCTCTAACGGTTTCCAAGATATTTCATTTGTGCCCCGCATATATGGGACACTTAAAGGGAACGATTCTACTTAGAACTCAGCCTACTTGGAAACTTGTCTATTACAACATTTTTCTCCTAATTTATTTTATTCCTATTAAAATAAAATAAATAAGAACAGCTTTTTATTTGATCTGAAATGCAAATAAAAAAAAAGTCCGTCACACAGGGGCTGCGTTAACTAAGCAGATTTCTCACGTGCGTTAGTTATTTTCATTTATCACAAAACGTAAAAGTCCAATCAGAAAAATATTTAGTATTTAGGCTTCAAATAAAATGCTTCATGGCATTAAAGCATATCGTTAATTTGAGATGAGGAGGAGTGCACTAAAGCAAATATCTCTGTTAATCAAGATAGTGAAAAAAATGCACATAACAACATTTATAGAACATTAAATTTGCAATAAGATTGTTACTATACAATTTTTCGATCTAACGCATAATAACGGAGATATTAAACTTTTTTGAAATTCTCCCCTCTAAACCCACCCCCTGGTTCGATTTCAGCCGTTAACGCACTTAATCTTTCTTTTTATATATAAATATTATATGTGCTAAAAGAAGAGGCTTTAAATTTTATTACGTTTTTCCTAGGAAATACATCTTTAGTTAATGTAAAACATTTTTGTTTTTTGTTTATTATTATTTACGTCCACTTTATACTACTAATGGCTAATCGGGACGGGTTATCTACAGGTTATCACCCATTTCCAGCCAGGGTGGGCCAAAGGAGTTTATTTAATGAGTCCGTCACTAAATAAATTTCTACTGCCCAGGGCGGGAATCGAACCCGCCACTCTAGGTCTACCACGCGAGATTAAGACCAACGCCTTAACTCGCACGGCCAACCTGAGCCCCAAAACATTTTGAAATCTATGATTGTAATTATAAATGTAAATTTATTTTTCTATCTGCTTTATATATTTACAAATGGCGTATTATTGCAGTTTCTAATTTAGGATATGACTATTTTAAAGCATTTATTTTTTTATTCAGTCATCGTTCTAACATTTTTAACATTTTTCATGTAATCAGTCTGTGATGGTGAAGATGGGGAAGAGGACGGCTCAGGTGGCGACAACTCCAATCCTGGGTCATGTGAAGAGGACCAAGCCAGGTTAAGGCTGAAGAGGAAGCTGCAGAGGAACAGGACTTCCTTCACGAATGAGCAGATTGACAGCCTTGAAAAAGGTACCTTTAAACTAATTGTCCATAAGATTTACATACACATTCTTCAAAGTATTTCATGATACAGTTATATCCGAGAAACTTATATCAAGAAACGTCTAAAGAGATGCAGTTTAGTTATTGTTCTGTTAAACTTGGCTTATACATCATCCCTTTATCATGGATGCAACAGGGTTGGATAAATACTGACGTCCATAAAGAATTCAGAGGTGCTCCCACAATAGAAATTTAATTATCCCACCCCTTCTTTAAGAAATCAGGATAGAAGATGAATCATTCTTAAGTAAATATTAGGTTTCGAACGTACCTTTAGAAATAATGAATTATAAGGAAAGCATATTAGAAAAGTGCTCAAAAATGTATGAATCTACAAGGTATATCTTAGTGCTATTTCCATGAACTGGAAATGCAAAAAGAATGGATGTCAATCGTCATTTATAGAAACACACAATAGAAATTCCTTAATTCACTTTATTAAACACTACATGTTTCAAATTATATGGTTAGATCGTCGAAACGTTTACAAAGGGGAGTCTGCGCAACTAGACTGATTCAGAACTCTAAATATATTGGCGATATGGAAAAAAGAAAAAACAGGTCTTTGACCTTGTAATTTTGACGATGTAAGGATCTTAGGAAAAGAAATGAATACAACAAAAATAGGAAACAAAACTTACTCACACACAGATATGTGTGTGTGTGTGTGTGTGTGTGTGTGTGTGTTAACAGGAAAATGGGAGTAAACAAAATCTGAGATTAGGCACTTAAACAGCACCTTTTTCAATATCCTAATCAAGTAAAATGTTTATATATATATATATATATATATATATATATAATATATATATATATATATAGTTAAGTTAGTTTGAAATACTGACGCTACTTCATCCGGGAATTTGGTATAATACTAGCATTGCTTGTAAAAGTAGAGTGTAGTAATATCGATTGAAACATGTATTGATTTGTAGTAAACTAAGCAGATTTCCCACGTGTGCAACGTATTTTCATTTATCTCAAAAAGTAAAAGTTTAATGAGAACAATATTTGGTATTTATGCTCTAAATAAAGTGCTTCATAATATAACAGTTTATTGTTAATATTACATGAGTAGGAGTGGTGCTTTTACTGAATGCCGAAAACTAAAATATGGAAATATCTCGGCTAATAATCAAGATAGTGAAAAATTGCAAATAACAACATTTATAGAACATTACATTTGAGATAAGATTGACACTATACAATTGTTTGAACCTACGCGTCATAACGAAGTTATTAAGAATTTTCAAAATTCCTCCCCTCCAAACCCCCCCCCTCCCACTGGTCGGATTTCAGCCAATAACGAACTTGATCTTTCTTTTTACATAAAACGATTAAATATCGAGTTTGGTAACGATTAAACCATAATTGCGACCGCTCGAGCGACAACAGAATATATATAAAATTTTGAACGGACCTCATTTTCGTCATCTACTATGTAGGATCGATGGAAATTTGAAGAATGTTTTCGAAAGTTGCGTCATGAGTACGACCTCAATAGCGGAATGCCTTAAGGGAAATATGCTAAAAGATAGAAGGTCGTAAGGAACTACTTTCTATACGAGACTAATCAGCAATAAATGGTCCAGGAATAAGTACTCTTCATTGAACAGAGGACTCTACTCATAGCCAAAATTGTTAGAAACCATCTCTGTGTAGCCTGCATAGACCGACTAATTAGCATTAGCTTATTATACCTTCTACCTTAAATGACTGGAAAGGGCCTAAACTTGACAATTAGGGACTCAAAGATATACACTAGCTATAATGATTATTGCTTTACAATACTTCTATTAGTAGTTTTATTAATATATCTCTGATGCTATGAAAGATATTTTTTCTATCATTATCGTGCATTAAGCTTTCTTAGAATAATAATTTTGTATTTAATTTTTAGAGTTTGAAAGGACTCACTACCCTGATGTGTTTGCCCGAGAACGGCTAGCAGCAAAAATTGGACTTCCAGAGGCAAGAATTCAAGTAAGTAGAAAAATTATGAGTTTGTGTTTAATGAAAATGTTTATTTTCATGGAGAATATTCCCCTAAGATTGGAATTCATGTAAAGCTCATATACAAAATACCTCTTGATTTTGGGTGATAAATTACTTTTGACTGACATATGGCTAATCTAAATCTAGCTTCATTAAAAAGAGTGTTTATTCTTTTCTATAAGCGTGTCTATTATATCATGTAACTATTCCTTATAATTGACTCCGGGGGTTTTTCTATTATCTGATGATTGCCAAATAAAATCTGACTAGCAAAAAATAACGCCAAGAAGAACTACAAACTTTCCAAAGGGAAAACAATTTTTTTTTCGTAAAATAGACACTTCAATAGCAACCAACATAACCTACACTGACATTAATTGTCTCACTATGGATGAATCACTAAAATATCTTGGACTGGATATGGATAGTAAAATAATACTCACATCTTACATTAACAGAAAATTTGCTCTGACTTTCAGGAGATTAGCAAGACTGTGGCAACTAATGACGAAAAGACAATTGACATCAAGAACCGAATGCCCACTACTCTCCTTAAAACAGTCATTGGCCTTTCACTGACTTAAATTTGAATCTGGCTCTTGGAAACACGTCTAGATCAGAACTGAATAGTCTAGTATAAGATTTTAAGTACAGCAGTGCGAGCGATTTGGTTCGTACGTAATACACAATAGGCAAATTGGGAGTAGTGGAAAAATCATTTCCTGAAATTAGAGGAATATCCTGCTACCGTTGAATTCAACCTTGAACAATGTTCATAGCAGTTGTTTCAGTACTCATGAATTTATATTCATACTGCATAACATTTATTAGTTGTACTTTTTTTTCTATAATTTAGAATTGTGAAAAATACTCCTGTATGGAACCAATAAATAAATTTTTTTCTTCCTCTTTCGATCTCTCTGAACCTTATTCGATAGTTACAAAACTCCTTGAGTTCTTACTAGCTAATGCAGACAGACCCCTGGTGGCTAGTAGATATGAGCGTTGGATTATAGTTGGTCTTGAACGTTCAATGAGCATTCCCTTAGCTGGGTAGTAGTTAATTTAAGGTAGTAAACACCCGTTATCTGATGGCCACTTGGCTGAAAGCGTTAATAAAATATTAAACAAATACATGGGAGTGCAAAAACAGCCATAACCCCAGTCCAGTTGAAGTTGCCATATAAAATAGACGTCCTGAGAAATTTTCCTCCAAGCCAAGTTCCGTTTTATTTCTTCTGTTTTCTGTCTTATTGCAAACAGTTTGAAACCCAATTTCATCCAAGTTATGCCACATATTCATTAATGAGTTCAGTAAATGGATAGAAATTATGACTGATGTTCATGGATGGCAATGACTACGTAAGAGTCCTACTCAAAACCCATCAAAACTGTTTATTTCTTGAGGAATTAACGGCTTAATCACTTCATGTTACTAAGGCAATTCGTATACCTCATGTTTCAGTCCCATTGAGCTGTTATTATTGATCTAACCCTAAGTCTAATGGATTGCCTACCTTATTTTTCATGTATCTCTTCAACTTTTACTTCTAATATAAATATTAAAAACAACCCTTTATTTTTGTAGGTATGGTTCTCAAATCGGAGAGCAAAATGGAGACGTGAAGAAAAGCTGCGGAACCAGAGGCGAGCGAGTGAGCAGGGTGGTGGTTCTCCTGCACGGCTTGCCACATTCCCGACTAATCCCATATACCCACCAATTCCAACACCCATCTCAGACACTGCCTACAGGTAATATTATGCTCTTATGCTTCATTTATAAGTGTATTTGTTTTAGAAGATTTCTACATCGATCTTGGCAAACCTCAATCCCTTCCGATTACCCATTATTGGTTGAGAGGATTTTTTTTTTTTTTAAAATATCCAACTTTCATCACTCCATATAATTCCTTTCTAAAATTTATTATCTTTTGCATCTTAAAACAAACGCTTACAGATCTTAACTAGTTACCTCGGCGGACAAACCATCTGCGGCCAATATGATTCGTATATATCCGTTGGTTGGCTTTTTTTTTAAATTCGTAGCTTCCGGAAACGTTTTTAAATCGAATGGTAACAAGCTACTTCTTCCTGAAAGATTCGAGTAATTCAGCATCCTCACCATATCAAAGGTGGATTTGAAGGGTCCATCCTTGTTTCCAGAATTGAACTATGACGATGCCGTGCCACAATGTACCACATATTCACCTTCCACCGCACAAATGTTTTCGGCTGCAGTCTTGCCACTTAGTCCTTTTTTCCAATAATGTCCCTGAAGACCACAAATAACAAATTTGTCCACCATCATTTTCTTTGAAATTAATAAAGGGGAAACAAAAGTATAGGTTTATTGAAATAAATAAATGAGTAAACAAAAAAATCTGCATTATATCAGTGTCGAATAAGGATTAAAATGGGGACATTAATCTCAACAATCACTTAAAGACTTATGTAATAACCTGATATATATATATATATATATATATATATATATATGTATGTATATATTATTGAAAAATAAATGGTAAAATACTGATATCAATATGATTTTCTGGGATTCTAGACTCTTTATTAAAAAGTGCCATGTGGACATCAGCAAACATTTCAAGATATGCTCCCCACGTTTAGAAAAATATACATTATATATTCATTATGATCATTCAAATAAAAAAAAAATAGAATGATCTGCGCAAAGTTTGGTGTCCAGTTTAATACAGCTTATTGTACACCTGGATTTCATTATTCAGAACTGGACATTACATAAGAAGAATGTATACAGAAATGTTTTTAATAATTAAAAGATATTTAGGCTCTGCTCAACATTTATATACTAATTTAATAGTTTTAAAAATACTCCACTATTAGTGGCAGATGATTTATCCTCGTAGTTTTCTTTAATACTCTGAGTTTTTATGTAATTCTAGACCAAAATTATAGAATGGTATGGTAATGTAGTCCTGTTCGAATGCAATATGCATTGTATTTCATTTTGTATACAATTTAATTTCTTCTTATTCTGAAATGTTACTCATTGTAGTTTATCTTTTGTTTTAGTTCAATGGGAGGCGGTTTCAGCATGGTTACAGCAAGTGGAGGGGTGAGCCCTTCAGGTACTCCTGGTGCCTGTCTCCAGCAGAGAGCTGAATATTGTGCCATGTCCAGGGGCTATGACTCGGGACTTGGACTGGCCAGCTATCCTAGACATTCTCCCTGCAGCCCACCCACCCAGCCATCATACCAGGCACAGTACACCACTAATCCTGCTGTCACATCCACTGGTATGTATTAGCAGATTTCCTTTAAGGGAAAACAGCTTTTGAGGTTGTACTCATGACGCGATTTTCAAAACATTTCTTCAAATTTCCATCAGTCCTACCTAGTGGATAACGAAAACGAGGACCGTTCAAAGAATATATATATATATATAAAAACTGCTCAAAAATGAATAGGGATTTTAGCGGTTTTGTGGTATTTATGGGGCCTAGCATTTTTGCTTTTTTTTAAATTATAAATATCATTAATAAATATTAGAAATTATTGTATTTCCCCCCTTAAAAAAGTAATTTAATTAAAATTAATAGGATAAGAAAAAATAACCAATATCCCTATTCATTTTTGAGAAGTTTATATAAATATATATATATATATATATATATATATATATATATATATATATATATATATTCTTTGAACGGTCCTCGTTTTCGTTATCCACTAGGTAGGACTGATGGAAATTTGATATATATATGAATACATTTACAAACTCGATATATAAGGCTTTCATGCTAAAAGAAAGATCAAGTTCGTTAACGGCTGAAATCGGACCAGTGGGAGGGGGGGGGTTTAGAGGGGAGGAGTTTCGAAAATTCAAAATATCTCCGTTACTATACGTCGGATCGAAAAATTGTACAGAACCAATCTTATTGCAAATTAAATTTACTTTAATATTGTTATATACATGTATTCTCTATCTTGAATTTTAACCAAGATATTTGCATTTTTATTAAATTTGGGCGGCTAACGGACAAGTGACTTTCCCGCCAAAAGCTAGTTCGGCCGTTTGCTTAACTGCTCGGCTCTCGTGAAATTTCTCTATTGTAAAACATCACGTGGGAAATCTGCTTAGTTTACGCAGCCCCTGCGTGACGGACGTTTTAGTTTTCAGCTATCAATAAACTCCCACTCCTAGTCATGTTATATTAACAATAAGCTGTTATATCATGAATTAGTATTGGAACCTTAAATACCAAATACTGTTTTTACGCAGTGTGATGACGTCTTCATTTAAGATTTCACGTTCTTAGTCGAAAATGTTCATTTTATCTATATCATACTCGATATTTAGCAGTTTTATTCAACAATAAAGGTAATATTAGTAAATGGGGAAAAAGTTGGGGAATTCGAAAATTCATAATATTTCCGTTATTATGAGTAGTGTTGAAAAATGTTATAGAACCAATTATGTTAATCTTTTGATGCTCTATAATCGTTGTTCTATAAATTATTTCCCAACTAAATATTAAGCACGTTATTTATACTTTCTTGTTTACAGCCTTCAAAACCCCTACTTCTACTCATGGGATTTCAATGAGATCAGTGGTTATCATACCAACACGTGGGAAATCTGCATAGTTTAAATAGTCCCTGAGGAACGGACTTTCTTTCACACTAAAATTTTTTGGGCGGTTCATGCTGCCCTCATTTAGTGCTAAAACAACAATATACAAACTTATTACACCCATTGAAACAACTTAGAGATAAATATTACACACCCATACCTAAATATATACCATAAATTACTGTTAAACAACGTTCTGTTTTAAACATTACGCCGTTTCATGAAACAGTAATTTATTGCATACAGTTGGGTATTGGTGTGTAATATTTATTTGGTTTTTAAATGGGTGTAATGATTGTGTACATTGTTGTTTGAGAACCTGATGATGCCTCCAGTGCCTGCCGAAAACATATTTGTGTGAAATAAAAATATGGATACTTGCTGGAGATTCAATTTTCTTATCCTGATTTCTAAACATTCAAGACTATTCTGCACTTTCGAAAAATATGACTTTCCAATGCCTTGACCAATGGAATTTGTAATAGCTTTCGTTGAGGCATAAATCCATGAATACTAACCTTGATCTAATTTTTCATAAGATTCTGATAACTACTTGAGTGGTGAATTCATAGACTTCTCTTGGAAATCGTTTTTTCTCTTAAATTTGTTTTATCTAGACACGCTATTAATATGTAGATAGGCAGATACACAATTTATTTTTAAACGCGAAGCATATAGCTAAATGTCTTGATGTTTTGAAGCTGAACATTTATTTCCCTCACTCTCCAAAAACAGAGAAACACTATTAAATATAGTACACCTGTTATTTTAATTTATAAGCTTTATTTTAAGTTAGCTTCTCCACATTTAACCTTTTCTTAATTGTTATAGGTCTTATTTCTCCAGGAGTTTCTGTACCAATCCAAGTACCAGGACAAAGCCCAGAGCTCACTACCCAGTATTGGCCCCGGCTCCAGTGACCATGGTCCCCTTAGCATCATTCAACCATGGCAGTGACAAACCAAAAAACATTATTTTAAGTACAAAAGTACTCCCTGTGAAGTTTTCCAAAATATTTTCGAATTTCCAGCACTCTCATACATTATCAAGACATTGTTTTTACAGATATTCCGAACTTGTTTTCTTTTATATAAAATGATAATTGTACTAACTTTTCTTGAGAGTGGTGAATGAGCTGTTACTTCAATGATCCATGTTCTATAGGTAATTTTGTTATATGTATATAAAAACACCCTGCTTAAAGGTGTTTTCTCTTTCTGTGAACTATTGTGTATTATATACAAAGTGACTTCATAATGTGATGTTACGAATTTTAAAAATGTTGATGTAAGGGTTAAGTTGAAAAGATGCATTTCTTAAAATTATCTTCCATTAAGGCTGTAATACTTTCATATGTTCCATTTACATTTACTTACAATCACTTGTTTAAAACATTTTTCTAGACTTCAAATTTTGTGTACTCATTTTTAAATAAAATTATCATTATATTTGTTTATATTGTTTATTAATTTTTAACTATTATTTGGTTCTATTAATTCCATTGTAATTAGGTGTATAGAAATAAATGACAACTTGTACATACCTTAATGTGTTTCTGTGCTGATTACATAAGATTGTACATAGACATTTGTTTCTCTACACACAAAAACCTATACATATATTACGGATATACGGTTGTGTGTGTATATATTGATATTTAACAAATATAAAATGCATATATAAATAGAAATTCTATTTTATTACAATCACATCCCTTTTTATCCTTCCTTAAATAACAAGCATATTGGTTACTCCTAGATAAGTAACATTAAAAATAAGTTATTTTCATATACAGGAGCTAGAAGCAATTAAGTATTCATTATGTTGTAATGTTCCAACTGTCATTATTAAGAGGAAAAACCAACATTTTTATTATTCAGCTTAATTGAAAATCAAATATCGAGAAGAACATGTATACTATATGGAATTACTAAGATTTTAAAAGCATACTAAAACCGAAACTTCCATACAAATTAATTCAGAGACCTGCCTGGACTTGATTTGATTGGTAGAAGAGTTTAAAAATCTATGCTAGACCTAATTGGCTAATGCAGGAACGAAGGAGTTATATTAAACTAACAATTAAATAAAGATTAATGACGAACAAAGAATATTTACTGCTGCAAATAGAGGGAAATTTCATTGAATGTTTTTATAATGAATTTGCTGAAAGTAAGTTTCCTCTCAAAACAGAGCAATTAAAAAAATATATAGAAATGTACAAGAAAACGTTTTGATCATTAAGTTTCATAACAAAATGAAATTTTCAAATGAAGCGAAGCGTGTATTCTCCGAGGTTCCCGTCCTGGGCCCTGATCAAGACAAGGGACATGATCAATAGGTTCAAAAAGTAAATAAATAAATGGCCAACATTGAAGATATGATGCTCTACTGGGATAAAAGATGTGGTTGGCATAGTAATAAAACTCAAATGGAAGGGAGTTGGTTGGCTATAAGGCAAGAACAGGATTCAAGGCAAGGAACAACCACAGAACTAATTCGGGGAGGGAAAAGGTGGGTTCCGAAGCTCTAGATCTGCCAACTGTAAGTTTTCATTTTCTCTTCAATCGTTTTATTATTAGGGACCTCATATGATTCCCCATGTTTCATTTTAATTACTCAGAACATTACAAACCAACGTGGACCTCTAAAAATAACTATTTTTTTCTATTCCATCCTCATAATTATGGTTTACATATTTAATAAAGAAGATGGGTTTGAAGCAGACCGATTAATTCAACTAACTATCCTACTATCTCAGTTTTAGTTTCAAATTCACAAGTAGGATTTCAACGTTGTTTCCTCCACACCTGATTGCTCTGTGAATCGGCCATCACATAAGAAAGTACCAACTCTTGTATATTCAGTCACTTACTTAACCGGCATTTCAGTGAACAGTTTTAAAAACCTCCCTTGCGCGAGTCTGCAATTCATGACATTTATCCATATTCTCCACTCATTAGCTACTCCTTACAAGTAATTAAAACTCTAAAGTTTTGCACTAATTGCGTATCTCCACAATCCTATTATAAATCAACACTTTAAAATTATCGACGAAACCATAATAAATTTCTTGATTCTGTAGGCCGTCCAGATTTAACTATATCATCTCAATCTTCAAGTGCAGGTCTCTCTGCAAAGGTCTCTCAGGAACATGCTTCCTCAATCCTCTGAGGCAAGATTTAATTGCGACAGACTAGTTGTGTAATTTCTAGTAAATCGATGCTTATAGAATTTTTTTTTTCACTTTAAATTATGGATTATGGGGATAAAATGAGAAAACACACTACTCATTAAACTCTTTTTCATAAAATGGTCTTGTATATCCACCTTCATTGAACTTAGTGAAATTAATTTTCTTCTTATAAGTAGTTTAGTCTGTGTGCTTCTTCTGTTAAAACTCTTTTTCAGCCGGTCCATCATATTGAAGGCTGGCGTTGCTTCTTTTATATATATTCAAAGTGTTTATCATTAAATCATTGTACAATTATGGATTTCGCTTTCCCATCCATGGGAAGGTTATCCGACCTCTAACCAAAGTTTTTCTTAACCAACAGCATCCTTAACTACTTTCTCCGAGAATACACTCAACTCTAAATTTTCAATTGGAGTAATTACTTACTTGCAGATAACTGAGGAAAATTGTTAATAGATGAAACCCATCCGCAACATGTTCTCCGTAACAACAGTAAATTAAATAAATGTAAATACTAAATCACTCAGTTTAAACACTTTGAGTCACCCGGGCCCATATCCTTAGAATTTTTTAAAACTCTATTTAACTAATCGCCAGCACTTCATTACAGTGTTACCACCACAATAAAGAAAATCATGTAATTATACGTCATTTTACAAATACAAACAAAATAATATTGCAACAATGAATTAACACGCCAGTAGTCGTATGTCATCTGAGAGATGAGTTGGAGAGACTTTTTGTATTGCTGAGTAGAAGATAGAACCTGCAAGCCTAGCCACTAGAGGATAGGGAGCCGTCCACCAGTACTATTTCAATCCTTTTCTGATTCTCCAGTAATGTGCATGACCTTGAGGCATCTGTGAGATCCCGCGCGACTACCTTTGTAAGTAGTGCAGTGGCAGATTTACAGGGAGCTGAAAAGTATAAAAAATAGGGAAATTAATTCAAGCATCTTCGCTTATAGGAAGGAGGGCACCCTGGTTCCCTATGTCACAAAAAATAAGTCCAAAATTAGAAATGTATTGGCTACATCAAGTATGCATTTTGAATGAGAAATAAATGAGAGAACAGGAGAAAAGAAAAAGCCTTCCATTATAACACATTATAATCAAACCAAGGTAGGTGTGGACATATTGGATAAAATGTGTTCACTTTATAATGTATCGAGAAATACCAGAAGGTGGCCTATGGTAGTATTTTTTTCTCTTCTGAATATTGCGGGGATCAATTCTCAAGTAATTTATTTAGGAAATGGCCATATTTCATTTTATAAACCTACCTAACTATTTTATTTTATTTTATAAACCTGACTATATAATGTGTATGTATAACATATGTATATATCAATTTTATATTGTGTAGGCCAAAATAAGTGTGAATTTTTTTTTTCATATTATATAATCATAAATCATGTATATTCTTCATATAATGTATCAATTATAACTTTTATACAAATATTAGTGCAGGCTTAATTAAAACTAGCCTTCTTATTTTTAATATTTAAGGAAAGGGGGTAAGTCATCTGAGAGATGATGTGCGACCACTCTTGTACTGACGAGTGGCGCCTACTGCAGTTTAAGTAATAATGGTGGTCGATTATCTAGCTAAACATGAAATTGGAGTTGATAATTATATCGCAGGCTGGCAGTTCTGGGTACTGCTTCCAATGTTTCTGAGCAACGGACTCAGGTTGTCAGAGTCGACCTGCTGCTAACTCTATAATCGTCAAAGGCACGGAATAACCTAACATACAAAAAGTCCGTCACGCAGGAGCTGCGGAAAACTAAGCAGATTTCCCACGTTCTGATATAGCACACGTGTGATTTCATCTCAGCTATTTATATGAAAAAGTTGATGAGTAGAAGGGGAGGGGAGGGGGGAGTGTTACTGACGGCAAAAAACAATGTACAGAATAACGATTGTAGATTATTCAATTTACCTTAAGATTTATTATATACAATTTTTCTATCCCACGAATAATAACGGAGATATTTCGAATTATCGGACCCCCCACTCCTCTAATCCTCTCCTCCGACAGGTCCGATTTCAGCCAATAATGAACACGATAATGTACTTCGACATAGTACGTTTAAATATGGAGTTTGGTAACGATCAAACCAATGTTGCGACCGCTAGGGCGTTAACAGACAAATAAACACACACACTCACACCCACACACACATATATATATATATATATATACATATATATATAACAGCTGGCACGAAAAGCATTGAAAGCTCAAAAAATTTGTTCTTGAAATTTTTAAAGAAAACACTCATTAGAAGGGAAGAAAAAGGAAATTTTTCACATAAACTAGGAGAAGTGATGTCCCTTCACCAATGTTTGATCTTTTTTATTAAAGACAACTATGCAATGATGTCTTAAAGTAAGTTAAATTTCAATGAATAATTCAGTAGATATACAACATCGGAGCAATTCAAATAATACGGCTAGCGATCTCGTCGAGTGTCACCAATGCCAAAAAGTTTTAACAAAACGGGGAATTAACCGCCACTTGTCGAGAAGTCATAAAGGAAATGAAGACAAAAATGTACTAAAATGTGGAATCTGTGGGAAGGAGTGCAAAAATGTCCAAATTCACATGAGTAAGGCTCATCCAGATGCCTACAGAATCAGCCATATTAATCCGTCACCTGAAAACCATAATGTTAATTTTTCCGATGATGAAACAGATGGTATTAACCTGCAAAATTGTCTCCAAAATTGGGAATACAACTTTATTAATTTATTAAAAAATGACAGAAACGACTCTGCGTTTAATGATGCTATAAATGACTTCACGAACTTTCTGCATGGTGAACAAATGAGTGGTAAAGCACCTGTTCATCCGGCCACAAAATATTATGAAGCTAGGAAAAGGCGTAAGAACAACTTAGATGGATATACCTACCGCAAAGAACGTGACCCAATAAAGAAACGCAAAAGGGAGTCAGAACGCCGTAGGAACAGGTATAATTTCGAATTAGCCCAACATTACTATTATTACAGGCGAAAGAAAGTCGTTCAAAAGATTTTTGAAAATCCAGAAGAATCAACAACATTTAATCTAGACAGTTTAGACATAAAAAACCATTTCGAACATATCTTCGGATCGGAAAATAACTGTCAGTTAGACGACTATAAAGAATGTCTTGACGTAACAGAAGACATCGATTTTAATGAGAATGACCTAGAGGCTGCAACAAAAGGTATTTCACTAGATTCGGCTCCTGGACCAGACGGTATCTTTGTACGAACAATCCGAGATCTGAAATGTTACAAGGTTATGGCACACATAACAAACTACATGCTAAAATGGAGCTTTGTCCCGGACTCATTCAAATTAGGAAGAACCATACTAATATTCAAGTCTGGCGATAAACATGATGTTTCCAATTATCGTCCTATCACAATTTACTCCATACTAAGAAGAGTAATTGTCAGAGCAATAGATAGGAAATTGAAACCACACGTCGAACTCTCTACTCATCAGAGAGGATTCGTTGCATGCCCTGGAACATTTGTCAATTCCTCAATAATTAACGCATGTATCCAAAATGCCAAGCAAGGCAAAAAAGATTGTTGCATTGTTTTTCTGGACGTATCTAAAGCATTTGATAATGTAGGACACGCACATATAAAAAGAACCCTATCAACTTACCCAATTCCAATTAAAATGAAAAAACTTGTAACCAGCCTACTAGAAGGAAATCGAATAACTTGTTCGCTGCCCAAAAACAAGAAAACTGAACCAATCCCTATGATGAAAGGTGTGGGCCAGGGGGATCCACTATCGCCCTTTCTCTTCAACATGGCGATAGATTTCGTATTTCAAGAGCTCAGTGAAAAAGATGTCTGCAATGCTTACGGATACCAAGTGATTGACAATTTACCAAATCTCTCATGCTGCGGATTTGCCGATGATGTAGCTCTTATTGCAAAAGATAAAGCTTCAGCTGAACACTTGATCGAGCAGGCAATTGACTGTTTTCAAAAAATTGGCCTAAAGGTAAACGCAAAAAAGAGCACAGCAATAATAATTGACAAAGGAAAATTGGTAAAGCAAGAAATTACAACCATGGACGGGCAACAAATTTTCAGTATCGGCCAAAATGACAAAATAAAATATCTGGGAGTTACGTTTCAGCAAGAAATCTGTCTCGATACTGAAAAACTCACAAGCACGCTGGTTGAAAAACTAAACAAGCTGTCATCCTCCAGTTTGATCAAGCCGGACCAAAAGCTAAATATATTAAACCAATATATATGGCCAATAATGATTTACCCTCTTCAGTGTGCACCAATAAAAGACCTGAAACCGTCCTTTTTATCGAAAATAGATAAAATAATTAGGAGCTGCGCAAAAGAAATATTAAGTCTTCCATCAGATACTCCTAATTGTATGTTTTATACATCAAGAAAGGTTAGAGGTTTGGGTTTGTTTAACGCATATTGGGAGGCTTTCTTACAACATATAAATGTATGTATGGCCCTTATCAAAGACATGAACCCATATGTACTTCAAACAAGAGATCTCACTTCTGAATCATCCGACTGCTTAAAAGCTCTCGATATTACAATAGAGAAGACCGTAAATATCAACGTCAGAAACCTGCGACAAGAACTACGCCATAAATCCTTTAGCGAGTGGTGCTCATTACCAGCAAAAGGAAAAGGCGTAGAAACGTTTAATGACTGGCAGGCCGGTAATGCGTGGATGTCTGACAAAAAAGGGCTGTCTTCATCAGAGTGGACAACAGCAGTGAAAATGAATGTGAACCTAGTGCCAGTTCGCTCTGTCCCAGGAAGGAACCTAGGAAACACCCACTGTAGGCATTGCAGTGAGATTGAAACCCTTCCCCATGTCCTAGGGTCCTGCCAATGGGGCGAGCAGTTGCGCAATTCTCGACATCATAAAGTCCGGACTCATATTGCTCACCTCTTGAAAAAGAAGCACCCTGATTGGGATATATTTGAAGAGGTGACTTGTAATTCGTCAGACGGCACTCCAAGAAGAGCGGACATAGTAGCCATAATGAAAAATGAAAAAAAAGGCCTCATCCTGGATCCTACTGTCCGTTTTGAGATGCACAAAAATCAAGCTGACGAGGTGGATCAAGAGAAAAAATCAATATATGAGCCGTGCTGCCCGTATTTCTCAAAAAAATATCAAATACAAGATTGGGCAGTTATGGGACTACTATTCGGCTCAAGAGGAGTCCTCCACCAAAAAACGGTGAAGACATTAATAGACCATGGGCTGACAAAAGATGATTTGAAGGAGTTATCGACACTTATCCTAAAATCATCGATAAGAATCGTCAATCACCATTTATATAAAAAATAAAGATGATAAAGTTAAGCTGCACTCTCACCTGAGATACCCCCCTAATCTGCACGCATTCAATTTATTCAAAATTTTCATTTAAAATTTAATCAAAATTTAAAAAACAAAACATCATTACCAAGAAATTGGCAGATTAGGAGGCTGACCACACAGGTACCCTCAGAAAGAGGGCAGCTTATTTTGTTTGTTTGTATATATATATATATATATATATATATATATATATATATATATATATATATATATATATATAATTTTGAACGGACCTCATTTTCGTTATCTCATAGGTAGAATCGATGGACATTTTGGGAAATATTTTCGAAAATCGGGTCATGAGTACAATCTCAATAGCTTATTTCCCATAAAGGAAATCTGCTAAAATCAGACAAAAAAAAATGTCTTCAAATGTCCATCGATCCTACCCAGAGGATGACGAAAATGATGTCCGTTCAAAACTATATATATTTATTTGTCTGTTAACGCTCTAGCGGTAATCGTTAGCAAACTCGGTATTTAATCGTTTTATGTAAAAAAAGAAAGATCAAGTTCGTTAGTGGTTGAAATCTGAACAGTGGGAGGGGGGTTTAGAGGGGGGAATTTCGAAAAGTAGAAATATCTCCGTTACTATACGTCGGATCGAAAAATGGTATAGAACCAATCTTATTACAAATGTAATGTTCGATAAATGTTGTTGTGTGTCTTATTAACCGATATATTTGCATTTTTTAGTTTTCGGTCTTCAGTTAACTCCCACTTCTACTCATGTCATATTGACAATAAGGTGTTGATGTTATGAAGCACATTATTTGAAGCCTATATACCAAATATTGTTCTCATTTACGTTTTGAGATAAATGTAAATACGTATCGCACGTGGGAAATCTGCTTAGTTAGCGCAGCCCCTGCGTGACGGACTTTTTACATAGATGCATATGAAAATCAAAGGCATGCGAGGCATAAATTCCTCTCAGCATGTTCATTGGTGCAGACGGGTATGGAGACATCTAATGAAACATAAATTCTAATAATAGAATCTATGCGTGAAATGAATTGACTGCATCTTTAAATTAATCATCCAAACCTGACTAAATAATAGCCCAGTATATTTGAACTGATCTGGTGAGTCGTTTACATAAATATTTGGCTAGCAGCGTTTCCTCATTACTCATTACTCTACTCCCCTGCAGATGCCTAATAACCAGAGTAGGAAATATTAGTTATCCAAATTAAGAGACAAAAAAACAAATAGAGGAAAAAACGTAAACTGCAGACTGTTGAAGCTGTTTACTTCTATTAATGCCAACAAGAATGATCTAATTCTAAATTCAGAGGGTGAAACAAAACAAGAAAAGATACCATAACCCCTATTTATGGAGAAGTATATATGAGAAACTAATAAAATTCCTTCACGCAGTGGCTCCGTAAACTAAGCAGATTTCCCACGTGAAGTTATACAATAGTGAAATCTCCATACGAGAGCCCGACAGTTACGAAAACGGCCGAACTAGCTCTTGGCGGGAAACTCACTCGTCCGTTATCGGCCCACTTTTAATAAAAATGCAAAATCTCGGTTAATTTTCAAGATAGAGAATAATTGGATATAACAATATTTATAGTAAATTTAATTTGCTATAAGATTGGTTCTATACAAGTTTTGGATCCGATGTATGGTAACAGAGATGTTTCGAATATGAACATAACAAAAGTTGTTTATTTTTTTATTTAGAGTAATGTTTGTTATATACACTTTTTTCGTATACCGAATTATAAACGAGATATACGCTAAAACCTATAGCGGAAGTGAACAATTTTATTTGGGACAAAAGACCCAACCGAAATAAATAAAACTCGGTATATGTATTAGCACTAACGCTTTCATTATAACAAGCCATACCAACATTTCTAGGGACGGGCAGGAGTGGGGGTTATAAGGGAGGCCTGAATTTAAAAATAGCGGTATTTCGTTATCTATGCGTTTTTCGGCAAATATGAACATAACAAAAGTTGTTTATTTTGTTATTTAGATTAACTTTTTTTTTTATACATTTCTCCAGGAACAATGTGTGGAGCAATTAATTTGCGTAGAAATATTGATATGCTCAACAATTCATTCCTATTTGAACTATCAGGTACCTCAGCTGGAAAAATTAATTCAAATCAATGTTAATATTTTGTCCTTAATAGCTGAAATCTATGCATAATGCACAGGGGACGGGAAATATGAAAATTTGGAGGACAGTGAAGACTTACATAAAAAATTAATTTTATTATTATCAAATGCCAACAACGGGTATTAACCCTAAACACTGGGACTGGTAAATGTCAAAATATTGTGCAAAGTAAAGCCTTGCCAAAAAAATACCATCACCATTCAGCCTCAAATCAATTCCCGGGCGAAGCCGGGTATCTGAGCTAGTATATATATATATATATATATATATATATATATATATATATATATATATAATTTTGAGCGGACGTCATTTTCTTCATCTCCTGGGTAGGATCGATGGACCTTTGAAGAAATTTTACGAAAATCGCGCCATGAGTACGACCTCAATAGCTGATTTGCCTTAAGGGAAATCTGCTAAAATGAAACTAGACGTCTCATATAAAAAACAACAAATGTTTTATTAATAATCACAGTAAATTCGTCCCATAAGTTTTTATAACAGGTAATTTAGAATTTTTGAGATGCATAAATAAATGACTAGGTATTGCAGAAGTAAAAATTTAAACATTCCAAGTTTTATAATGTATATCTTTTTAAATAGTTTTCGCTAAGAAAGTCATTGTGATTATAAGTTCCAATTTACAATTGCAGGTACTTAAAATTCTAAAACAAAGTACCTATTTTTCAGATATTAATAATATTTCAAACATATTAATCGCCGGTAATACTTTCTCTAGAATAGGAATTACTTATTTTGATTTGTTTTGTTTTTAAATAAGAATCTGAACTACAAATTCGCTCTTGAAGTTAATAGTAAAGCAAGAAATGTTAAGGGACTTTGGTTAAAAAAACGAGAGCCACAGTAATTACAATAAAATACTCACCTTGCTTCGTTTCTCGGGAACGTAGACAATTTTAAATTAGGAAAGGCCTTCTTTTTTTTCTTTTTTTTATGACAGATTTTAGTTGTACATTTAAGCACAATAATTGCTTAGCATTGATAGAGAAACTTATAAAACAAAAGAGTGGTGGAATACGTATGAAGTTGAGCAATACGTTACTAAAACGGAAGTGAAAAAACAATTCCAAGAGCATTCTGTGGAGGTTTAAATTATCTTTTTGATCGGCTAATTGTAACACCTCTATGTGCATATATAGAACGAAACTTGGGCAACGAAATCTGCCCTAGTGACAAACTCCTGGTAACAGGCATAGGCCTTAAAAGTTGTTTCTTCATACTGTCATGTGTAAATTCTCTCCTGCCTGACTTTAGTGTAATGTAATCTTCGATGTCCATATATTCGTAATTGTTGAATAGGTTCAAAAACTAAGGCGTTTCAAACTTCTGTGACCCTTTATTATCCCCATTCTTTTAAGATAACAAGCTGATCGAACATTTGAAGCAGTCTCTCCTGTCCGTGCTCTTTCTGGAGCCGATTCATTCTTTCCCACGTCTTGATGTCTGTTTTATTTGGCAAAGCACTCATGATAAATCTACTCACCATGATCATAATTCATACAGATTTAGAAATTATTGAGACAATAACAAGTGAACGACCTTTCTTCACAACCTGGAAATCGTCTAAAATTCAAATTGATTTCAACCTACATTCCGACAAGAAAAAAAAAATTGTTACCACCAGCTTTATTAAAGTATGAATTTTTAGAAACAAACAAATAATTTACGAGTAACTGCTGGGTATTCACAGATACCTCCAAAGATGAGAAGTCATGTAGGTAGATGAAAGAAGTGGCTAAGCTTCCTCTGTAACAATGATGATGCAGTGTATCATCATCTATGCCCTGTTGATACACAAAAACACTGATTACTTATCTCTATTAAAATATTTTAGATAAAGGGTAAAATATTTCAATAGAGTTAAGTAAACATTGTTTTTGTGTGTCAACAGGGCATTGATGATGATACACTGCATCGAAAGCGCTCTGTTGTTTTAATAAATTGTTCCAGTGGAAGCGTAGCCATTTCTTTCATCTACCTACATTAGAAATCACTTCCACCTGCCAGAATACCAACTCAGAATTGAGAAGTCATCTTGTGGATGCACGTGGAATATTGGGAACAGGGTAATGAAGTGAAATATAAGCTCTGTAAATTGAATTTTTACAGCTGAGTTGATGGCTATAACCCAAGCTATAAACGGTATAAAACAAATGCTTCAACAAGAATCATTCGTAATCGCTACGGACTCATACAACTCGCTCCAAAGTCTTGGCAAACTCCAGTCACGATGTTACCTCACAGACCTAGAAACGGGTCAAATACAAAGCTCGGGAAAAAACACATCACTCGTTTGGGTTCCCTCACATTTCGGTTTAGAAGGAAATGAAATGTCGGATTTGGGAGCTTGTAATGCTCGAGAAGATGAAACAACTGTAATCTTCATCTCCCCAGATGATTGGAAACGAGAGTTTCAAAAGCTCATATTTCAAAGGTGGAAGTCAGACTGGTCGAAAAAACATGACAATAAACTGCGACAAATCAAAGAAATTACTGAGCGTTGGAATACTGCAAGTAGAAAAATCCGAAAAGAGGAGGTTGTTCTTGCCCGTGTCCGAATTGGACACACAAAATTAACACATAGTTATTTATTGAAAGGCTTATTCCCACCAACCTGCGATTGTTGTAATGCCCATCTTACTGTCTCACATCTTCTCCTCAATTGTAAAAAATACGATCTTCCAAGAAGAGCTTTGAACCTTAAACCGAACTTAAGAGAACTCCTTAGAGACGATGAAGAAGACATCAAAAGGCTTTTTGTATTTTTAACTGAAACTCTTTTGTTCCTAGAAATATAGATCCATCTACCGCTAATGACAATAGTAGATGCAGTATATTGTAGTAAATAAAAAAAAATTCATACACAACAACTCTCTTCATATCTTACTAATTTGCCTTCTCGGGCCCCTAATCAGTTCTTATTTGACTGGCCATCTACTTAATTAGATAGGGTTAGAGGAACATCGTCAGGCATAACCCATACTGGAACTGTCCAACTCACACATGGATCTAATTAATATCCCCAGCCTAAGTATACACTCACTGCAAACACAATCATATTTAAATGGTATTCGAATTCTGAACAGCGCTTCAGTTTCTTCATCTAGTTCCTGCTATAACTTCTACTTCTATTTCTACTCCAGAGAACAGATCATCCAATTTCTATATTTTTTCCTCTAAAGTCCGGTTTATTTACTTCAATTCCAACATAATTTTCTCACATTCTTACAAAAAATATAAGGCTATGTTATTGAATTCTAATTCTTCTAAATTCCATGTGTCCAACGCAGGAACATCTCTTGCCGTCTATAATATTTCATCTCCTAATTCAGTTTCATTATCCTTGGTCACAATGCAACATCATCTTCATCATTCGCCACTATAACCCACGTTGTTTCAACTGAATCCTTCTTCACCTACCACATCCGGTTTTGGAGCTACTTGCCCAACTTCGTGTTTATCTCTCACCCCCGATCAGTGTTGATTTCTACGTTCTCTTTTAGTTCAAATAGATATTTCAATTAATTATATCATCGACCTATATAAAACAGACTTCATATCCATTGGGCATTGCCCTTGTGTATTTCATTTCTTATACGTGTATTAGCAAATAAATTAACATTTCCTACAAAATCTTCATCGGCAAAAGGGTCTGCTTTTGGAAATCCACTATATAATTTGGATCTCCAAAACTTTGTCACCTGTTACTTCTGTACCTTCATTTTTAATTGCTAACGCCTGGAAATCTGTCATTACAATGGCCTGCAGTTTGTGACACTCCATCTTTCGTTACTCAAGTTGAAGGAAACTTCGATTCATGGTTACTCACTGCAGCTCTAACTCAAGAGGAGGTCTAGTTTCGCTCTCGCTCCATGGCTGTTCCAAACGCGCGGGTACGACTTATAATTTACAATTCGACAATCTAGTCATATTTAAAAATCAACCACATCTGTCCTGGCATTTTGCCTATATTGGTCACTGATTGAGTGTTATTGGCTAATTGCTTGGCTCAACTGTAGTTCTCCTGGCCTACCGTTCAAATAACATACGAGTTGGCAATCTAGGGGAATCAAAATTAACAGCTATCCCTAGTTCCGTTTCTGTAACTACGTTAAAATCATATTTCCTAAAGGGAAATTTGCTAAAAAAGAAACTTGTAATCGGTGTTACTGGTGGAGACCTTGTTATTGGATTCTGCTCTCTTATTTAGGTTATTCCATCTGCCATGCAATAAAATTTTCGTCTGTTAGCCTTGCTCTTTAATACGGTTTCCTCATATTAGTAGATTTATGCTTATCTCTTTTGGTCTTGTGTCAATCACGTGCTTCTTGTTATCTTATACCTCTTGTTTCCTTATATGTGTTTTTAATATTTCCACTACAATGAAGCTATTATATATATAAAAAAGTCCGTCACGCAGGGGCTGCGTAAACTAAGCAGATTTCCCACGTGAAGTTTTACAATAGAGAAATCTCCATACTGGTGGCACTTAACACCACCATCAGTAAATACAAACGGCAATGAGAAATCTTTCAGATAATTTTAATAAGCTCCCAACGGAAACGGCTTCTGAATTGTAAACAAACAGGTCTGCCAACCACTCAGAGCTGAACAGATAGATAGACATATTCTTCGCCGGAAAGAAAAACAATTACTGAAATATATCTGAATATAACATATTAATTTTATTGAAAACTATTTATTATATCTAGTACTGTAATTTATAATGAAGCTGAATAATGTTTATCTCAATCATCAAATTTTAGTAGTCTATGAACTAAAGAAGGGGGGGGGGGATCAACAGAGCGTATTTGCATATATCTCACAAAAAAGCTTAAATGGGAGCCAAACAGTTACGAAAACGGCCGAACTTTTGGCGGAAACACAAGACCAGAACAGAAAAACAGAACCGACAAAAGTCGATCTCATCCCGGGACAGGAAAGAGATACAATCTCATGGTACACGGTGGTCACATCTTAAATGAGTAGTGGGAAAGGGTAGTTATATTGAGCCAGTTGTATTTTGAATGTGTACATATGTGAGAGGAAATTTTTTGTTTGTCAGTTTTATAATTAATGCTATTAGGATTCAATTTGGCATAAAATATTTCAGAAAAGGCAGTTTTTTGTATGTCTACTACAGAGGTTTTGTTAAACTAAAATATTAGGTTATTTCTGATTTCGTGTTTATCAAGGGCGGAACTATCTTTTATAATGGTACGTTTGTGTTGGTATAGTCTATTTTTGAGGTTTTTAGTTTTTATATATATATATATATATATATATATATATAAAATCGATGTCCAGGCGAGCGTGAGCACAATGAGTGTCAAGTACCCGATTTACCAACTGATCAATTTTTCAGCCTTCATAAGTACTTTAATATATCTTCTAGACGGGAGATTTTCAGTCTTGGTTATGAAAAATGTATCGCCTACGAATCTACAGTAACATGATATTTTCTATTCCTTCACGACTGTTGGAATGTGTAAATCTCCATGGTGATGTAAGAATATTTCTGTTAATATTAAGTTGAGTTCTGCATTTCAAAACCGTCGGTTGTTTTGTATATTTCATTGCTGAAACGGAAGTAATTCTGTTCAAACGTTTCTTGTCAACTGTGTTATTTCTTGTACGTATTTGATGACATATAAGACACTGAAGCTTGTTGTTTTTAGTTTCTTGGATGGCGAGGGAGAATAGAGGTCTTTAATGTTGTTGGGATATAGGAAGATGGCGAAAGGGTCAGAAAGTCCCAACAAAAGAAGTGTTCAGTTGGACACAAAAATTATAGTGTTGAATAGCAATAATATTATATATATATATATATATATATATATATATATATATATATATATATAAAACCTTCAATAATAAAATGAATAGTTGCCGCACGGTCACACAGAATAGACACTCTTGCGTGGGGTGGAGAAATATTGGACGCGTGACGTGGGGTAGTGGTGCGGTATCTATGACATCACTTAGGGGCTGCCCTTCGAAAGCACCTCTTTGGAGACTGGCTCAAAGCTAGGGAGTTAACACTAGGGCTATACACAGCACTACTACTGTCACGCAAATAAAGAAACTAAGGTACCTACGGTTCTGACGTCACTGTGGACCACCAGCTGAATACCCCAGCGATATGCTAGATTTACTATTCTTCACAGATGAAAATTATTCTGTTTGTTGTCCTTGTTAATTGTGTTTTCCAGAACTGGCCCCTGGAAAAAAAAGATACAAAGACAACGAATGCCAGAACAAAAAAATATATATAATACCCTCACCCAACTAAGAAACAGTCCTTTCACGCCTCTACCAATTAACAACTAGACCAATAAGAGCTCTAGATTCAGTGTGGAGAATTATTTTAACGTTTTTAGTTCTTTAAATATGCATTTAAACGTTATCAATAAAAACAATGGACTGTTGTGAATTGTTTTTAACAACCTACTAAATAAATTGATATTAAATTTCATGCTTTCCCTAAAAACAAAGGGACCAAATAAAATTGTGTACATGCTTGTAAACGCATGTTAAATTTTCCATCAATGTTTCTCAAAATGCTCAGAAATTTTCGGAAATTCCGTTCATAAAAGAACTTTGAATAGTGAACTTTTGGACCTTCCTCCAAAGCGAATTTTGCTGATAAATCAGTGGCTTACTGAATAATGGAGGGGGCGATTCGAAGGAGGGAAAGAACACAAAGAAGAGGAAGATATCCCACATGAAAATGTAGATCTATCTTTTTTTTAATAATGTCTTAATAGGAAAAAACTATATAACATTGTGTTTTTTTTTTTACAGATATTCTTTGACATTTCCAAAGACAACACCAAAATGACAATCTTTGGCTTGACTGACAAGACATATATTTCTATTGATAGATGGAAATTTAAAGAACATACAATATTATTGCGATATTTAAGAACGCATTAAATGTCTACCATCCTCTCTCAAAGAATTAAGTAGTATATGTTAGTCTTTGACTTAATGGGAATGTAGTCATGGCAAAAATTAACGGCAGTAATGAAGTAGGTATTTCCACTATAAGTGCTCATATTATGTGAGAATCCAAAGGAAAAGCCCCGTAAACGAGTGAGTAGTATGATACTCTAATTCTTAATGAATGCATTGAATCTAAGCGTGAGATTAAGAGAATTCTCTTATAAACAGAAGAGATTATAAAAGAAGTAGACGTTATGTTTAGAAACGTAGAAAACAGAAGAAAACAATGCACAAGCACTGAAGAAAAAGTTCGAGTTGTTAGAAATGATTGAAGACTATATTGCTTATAGATTTAAACGTAAAAAAAACAAAACAAAAAAACCAAGACAAACACTAAATATGTGAATCTTGCAAAGAATGTGACACATGTATCTGAAAAATAAGTCCATACCATTTCAAGGGGATTCTAGTGAAGGCAACAAAGTCTTTTATGAAGTCGGTGCAAAAAATCGAAAAAGAGTGTCAATAGTTTCAAGGCGGTTCAATCAATAGCGGCTCAAATGAATTTACTAGATTATCGAACATTATTGAAGCAAAATATCCTTTAGTTGGTAACTCTTCTGTTACGTATGTATATGTCAGAACTCACTCAACCCAAATGCTGAAAGCTCTCAACAAGAAAAAAAATGCAAAGGAAACAAGGGAACAGAATGTGAAGTGATAGAAAACGAACAAATGAACAGTAAAGCGAAAGTTGCAATAAAATGACGGTATAAATTACAGAAGGGACAATCCAATACAATGCTTTCCAAGAAGAGGTCCACCACACATTTTTTAGGTTAAGGTTAGGTCAATTATATGTAAACTTTATATACATGGGTAACTATGCACATGGCTACACTTTCTTGTTTATATATTAAAACATAATATATTAATAATTGAATAAAATTAATGAAAAAAAAGCATTTTCAGAGTGGTGGCCCTCTTCTAGAAAATACACCGTACCCACAGGTTTATATCTAAGCCTGTGAGTGTCTCATCACCTTACAAAACCTAGAGAGAGACACCCATGAAAGTGAAAGAGGTTAACGCCCAGCAGGGGCTCTAATATATATTTAAAATATATTTAAATCTAAGAAAAATATTTTAGTCTACCTACTGTTAGGAAAAGTATGACGAGAGTTTTTACGTAAAGTGGCGGAAAAAAGTATTTGCACGCCTCGTTTTTTTTTTCTTTAAATAATAAATTAAAAACAATTCATTTGAGTTTGCCCAATAATAAGTACAACTAAAACTTGTTAAATATCAGTAAACATTCAATTCAAAGCCTTGATCATAATAAAAAATATATTTTAAAATAACATAAACACAAGGAAAAAAAGTATTTTCACACTTTCTTTGTTTGTACATAAGTACAGAGGTCTGTTTGTTTTCTTGTGTATTTTTACTTCCTACAGTGTAATCCTGTTATTTCAATCGTGTAAAATCTACATCATTTTAACAGCTAAATAATGCCCAAAACAAGTGAACTAAGTGCGGCCTCTCGTGAAAAGGTGACTTTATTTCACAACGAACAAAATCGTATCGTAAAATATCAGATTTCTTGATGTTCATTTTCCTAAAGTAAGATAGGAAATTAAGAGATATGAAGAATGAGGTTCATCTGCAAATAATCGACACTATATGCAATAATCGAATTGAAAGAATGGAGAGCAAAATAAAAATTGAAGCTTATAAAAATCTAGCTGTAAGTGCAGGTGCCCTAGCTAATATGGTCCAATCAATTTCTGGGGCGTATGTCAGCATGAAAACGGTAATGAATGTTTCCAATTCTAAACGTCTTTATGGCAGGGTCTCCAGAAAAAAAAACCCTTATATTAGTAAGACCAATCGCAAAAAAATACTTTCAGCTAATATTCCAGAAGGACAATGATCGGAAATACGCACCCAATGATACTAAAGAATTCAGCCAATAAAAATAAAGATTGGTTAATATTTAATGTTCGTCAATAACTGCACAACTCTGTACAGTCACCAGGCTTGAATATAATTGAAAATAATTGCTACACGTTAAACCAAAATGTTCCAAAGCACCATATAACTAGAAGGCACCACCTCAAGAATCCTTTTCTACGAGAATGGGAACAAATCAATCCTGATTTAACTTAAAACCTTGTAAAATCAATGCATAGATGTTTACAAGTTGTATTCTTCACTAAAAGACAGCATAAAAAATATTAAATTTTAAAAAAAAATGAAGAAAAAGTGTGGTGTGCAAATACTTTTTTCCCAAACTTTTTGTAAGAGTTAAGTTTTATTTTACTAAGAAAAACGTTTTTCATTAGAATTATATATGTATTAATACCGCCTTAAATACACTTTTTATTTATTATGTGATATAATTTTTTTTATTGCCCAAATTCATAATTTAATATTTAAAAAAACCTGGTGTGCAAATACTCCCCCCCCCCACTGTATAACAAAGCTTAGCTCTTTATTCATATTTTTCGTCGATAAATATAATTGGTTCTGATTTAGTGGCAATCCCATATGTTATGAACGTTGTCATTCTATACTTGCATAATAACACAGGCTGTTTCAATAATAGTATACTTGTTAGAATGTATTATTTTGTACAAAGTATTGATCGCTGACCCTCGACTCGGCTATTGGAGGAACGAATACATATTTATATTATAGATGTCAGTTGTCTTTCTTGGTAACCGTCACTTGTTTAAAATGGCTACTCTGCAGCAGAAATCATTTTGTGTTCTGGAGTTGCGAAGTGTAATTCCGTGGTTACTGTACAAAGACGTCAGGTTGAGGTACCAAATTGATTCTCCGAATGAGTGGAACATCCGCAGGTGGTATCAACAGTCTGTAGGTTCAGGATGTGTATGTAAAAGATAGAGTCCCTGAAGAAAATGTTGCACAAATTCAAACTGCTTTCAATTCAAACATATGACTGTTACCAAGCAAAACAGAAGGGGTGAAGTTTAACCCCACCCTTGGTGGAAATGACCGATGACGTATTTTGGAAATTTTTGAATGCGGTAACTAAAGTCTATCCTCCACTGTCTAAGGATCCACCAAATTAAGTGTGTTAAAAAAGATGAAGTTAAAGAAAAATGCCCATGGTCGCCATTTTCAAAAGTGCGCCGCCAAGGGTGGGATGAAACTGCATTTTCACCAAACAGAAGATAACTAACATATAGTGGCTATAATATAACTATATGAACTAGACTATGTATTCGTTTCTCCAATAGCCGAGCCAAGGCGCAGAGTTCAATAGTTTGGTCCAAATAATACTTTCTGATACGTATATTCTTTTTGAAACACCCTGTAGTATATGTTATTAATTTACGATAAAGAGTTTTGAAATTATCAAGGTATGTTCAATGAGCACCTGATAGTTTGTATGTAAGTAGTGAAAATCCTGGGTTTCTTAGAAATTAATCTTGATAACATGGAATCATAAATCATTGAAAACATACCATATTATGCAGATTTAGTTTCTTAATAATAAACCTTAGTTTGATTTTATTTATTTCTGTCAGTGAAGTAACTTTCTGAGGCAGTGGTTTCTTGGTCCTCCAAGGCTCAAAGCGCAGACTCATAGCGTTTGTTCTAGTATCCAAGGATTGGCACACATAAGGTACAGCGGGGGCAAAAGACAGATTCAAAGAGGGAGGGGTGAGTTGTTTAGATATCAACTTGACAAAATCGGGTACATTCGATGAAGTTTTGATACATTGAAGACAATTTGTTGATTTTCCTTGAGGGCGTTGAAAAACGTTAATCTGCTGTCATTTTGATCACCACTTATACAAACAAAATTTAATGCATGGTATTGTTCTCTTCATCAGTCAGGTTCCTTTTTTTTTTATTTCCACTAGCCAATTAAGTAATCAAAAGTACTGACTATTTGACCGTCAATCAAAATTTTCTGTAATATTAAAAACTATTATACACATCATCTCTATTTCGTGTTTCTGGGAGGATCTGGCCCTCTAATAACCACTGATTCCTATTTTAAATCCCCCAAACGATATTTAATAACTATCGGCAATCAGGTAGTGCTTATTAAAGGAGTTTAAGTGAAAACAATGATCATTTTAATTGAGCTAAGATAATACCTACTGCTCATAAAAATTAAATTTCTATTTGTTTCAGATTGCTGTGTATCCTTAAGCTGTTATTCCTTGTGATGGATGGATGGAATGAATACTAACTTTTTAGCTACATGACGTAGTAAGCTTTTAGTGATTTACCGACTTAGCAAAAGCACTTCGTTCAGAACGAGTTGGTGTGATAGGCGATTATCTCTACTCTCTATGGAAAAGGGTTTGGGAGTTTTAGTGTGAGGCTACACTTGGAGTGTGGAAGGTGTTTTGAGGATGGTGCCTGTTTGTTTTTGTTTTCAGGCCCTCAGATAACCCTCATTTTTGGATTTAAGTGATGTCTCGTCTTGCAGACTATTTTGTTATTGTTGGATACGACCATGAAAAAGAAAGTAAGTTTGTTAACAGTTTATAAGGTATTTTGCATGTAAGTGTAGTATTGAAACTAGACTTAAACTTTTCTATTTATTTATGTTATTAATTTGTACGAATTTAGTTTATACTCTCATAGGCTTTCCATTGGGTTCAATTAATTTACTAAGTTACATCATGATACTGAATCATTCATCTGTAACTAAGTTCTAGTCTTCCATTTTTTAGTATTTCTTCACAAAATTCTTCCCATGTTGTTTTAAGATTCTTCTAATTGAAGTATAAAGTTCATTTACATTTATCTTTTAACAGAGAGTGACTTGAGATACGTTGACTTTGACAGATGACTATAAAAACTAGGTTTAAAGTTTTGCTTTGCTAAAAACAGTTTCCTCTTCATTTTCTTATCAATCTTATTCAATTTTTATTCACACTAAGTTATTTATTTCTCAATGCTTAATATTTTACTGACTTCGGTATAAAAAAAATAAATAAAAAGGATTACATGTACAAATTACCTAGTCAAAGTGTTGAATTTTTAAATGCCCTCATCCTTTTTAGTGATACATAAAGTAACACATTTCTAATTGAATGTATATAATCTCCAAATGAATAAATTATAAAGTCATAATTATCTCTTACTGGATATGAATCTTTAGATAATTTTTTGATTGAAAGAGTGGCCATATTTGTTTAAGTATCTTTATAAATTAATATTAAACACTATATGGTAGTCAATTTATTTCTTAATATCACAATTTTAAGGAACTTCTGAATGTAACATCTAAGAGATTTGTTATCAACATATTTTATATAATAATGTATACAATCAAATTATCCTTCACAATTTAAGAATCCTCTTGTCCTTCTGTCAGTACTCAACAACAGTGACATAGCTTAGTGGGTGTTATAAGTGTCACAGTATTTCATTCGAGCCATTTTCGGGCTGATAAAAAAGGGAAACTCTACCTTATAAAGCAAAGCTTGTATCTTTATAAGTTAACATTCTTTTATTTTGCCTTGGCATATTTCTTTTGTTTATAGTTTAACCATATATGAGTCAAGCTGAAGTTGTTGCATTAATGAATATTCTTTAGTATCATTTTGGTTTTTAATCACGAAATCTGTTACGTTTCACTTCATAATTGTGCAGAAGATTAATTGTTAAAAATACGTGGTTAATGTATTACGTTTATATGCAACTCTTGATTTAGGGCGGTTTTCTCTGATAGGTTTTGATTTTTTTATTTTTTTTTTTAAAAAGTTTGCGTACAATACAATAAGATTGCATTAAGTCTCAAAATCTTTTCCCATAGAAATTTAATAGATCTTATCTTTACAATGATAGAATTGAATTAATAGAATCCAATAAGTCAGTGTTATGGTTTAATCAAATGATTTTCAAGAACCTATATCAAGTGAGCCTTCAAGTGAGCCTGGTAGATTTTGTGTACTGTAATCAAACTGAATTCAACGGTTTGGATTCTAACAATTTTTCTTTAACTAGGAAATACTTATTCATTACACTCTGTTGTATTTATAATAAATTAAACTTCCAGCTAAATACTCAATGATATTTTTTCCCCTATCGATATTTATATATGAGAAATTACTCACTATTTGCCACCATTATTTGAAGCATTGGAGGAGATAGCACTCTCTATAAAATTAAAATGCTTAGTTCTTCTTATGTGGTTAACAAACTCAAAAATTAACATATTTGTTAAATAATAATTTTAGTAAGGAGCCAATATCCATTTTATAAAATAAAATCGTTGACCCTCCTTCTAAATTGATCTTCATTTTAGATTCTGGCAAGCTCAATACTATTTTATTATCCAGCCTTCTTGAATGAATTGCATTTATTAGATTTAATAAAAGCTTCATGAAGTTTTATCCCATCTATATAATTGATAATTTAAGCACTCTGAACAAGTAAATATTTTGGGAGAGTGCATTCTATGAATAACAATTTAATATATTGTTTTATCCTAAAACGGTTAGTGCTAATGTCATATTTATTTCCATACTATGTAAATAAGGATGTGGGCTTGTTAATTTATGCACTAAACTTCTGATTATAATCAATAAAAATATCTTAATAAATTTGAAACCTATACTAAAATTATTTCATCAAATTATTAATTTATCGTTCAATATGTCAGTTTTAAATGTACTAATGGCTATATCCAATAGCAGCCCTTCTGAGTAATTTTTTTTTTATCATTTCAGTAATTCTGTTTGTCACACTATCTATGACAGTTTTGAGGAACAGGATACAAGCTCCTATCTAGTAGTTATCTTTTTTTCTGAGAAGGCCCCAACAACTGGGATGCTGTCTTGGAGATAAATCTTATCCACTGAGTCTTATAAGTTACTAATATACAAGAAGTTTTCTTTAAAATTTTGTAAATTGTTATTCCCTGAAAGTATAAGTAGTTGACTATCAACAGAGGTTACTTTTGTATACTTAAACAAAAATGTTTTACAAAATCATTTGTGTGCAATTTTGCTCAATTAAACTCTGATGTTTTCCCTTATGAATGGATAAAGTCTTATATGCTGGTTTAGTGATATAAGGTGTCGCCATTTATTGAATTTATTAGACTCTTTGCTGATAGAAATTAGTCTTCCTTTTGTTCACCATTTTCCTGTTATTATGCTACTCCTTTAATCAAATAACCTACCTATAGGAAGGTTACCTTTGACATTAGGCTCCTTGCAAAATAATTTCAATGAATATGTAAAACCAGCACCTTTGATTTATTTCTGAAAGGGAAGGTCGGTTACTCCAAAATTAGTATAACGTATTTTCTTGAATTCAGTGACCTCTTTAAATAGTATTCACAGCTCTATGAGTGTTCAATATGCTTCTGGTGTGTATTTTGATTTACTAAATTAATGACATATTTTGTAAGTGGCTTTAATCATTTTTTTAAGTGAATTTAAGTGTGAATTTGATGCACAAACAATAAACATTAATGCTGTCCTGAAATGTAAATTATGAATATTGCGAGTCACTAAAAGAGTTCCAAAGAAAAAGATTTTTTTTTTTTAAATCATATTATTTTACATTTTCTACTAGCAATTGATCTTATAATTTGTTTTGAGAAACGTCAGCTTAAAGCTGTTTTTAAACATTACCAATAACTAGTATAGTTTGTTACCTGAAACTTAAGAGTTTTATCCAATTTTTTCATATGCCACCACATGGCTAGTCGCTTTTGTATTTTAGTTTATTTTGATAAAAAACATTCACATCTCTTCCAAAAAAGTACACACCATAAGTATTTTGGAAGATAATTTATGATTAAATTTCAATTTTGGTTTTGAACTCTTCTTAGTAATTTTCAAGTTTAGGGTTCACATGACAGAATGTGGTTTGAACATATAAGCCAGGATTATGGAAGATTTTATTTAATCTTTTATGAGGGTTGTCAAAAAACTGATGCCTTAAATTCTTCATGTTTGTTCCTTTGAACCTTGGCCCCTTGTTATCATCAGCCAGCCACTCACTATCTTCAGACCTCAGTGCCTCATATACTGGTCCCCCTGTTTAGCCTTAAAACCTGAATTCTAGCCCATTTATATTTTTATATTATGAGTTGAACTAGGCTTATGCTTTATTGGATTTTGGGAGTTATTTCCCCAAAATCCTGATTCTTTATGTTAAATAATATAACTTTATATATCTAGGAAAATATTATTTAGTGAAATTTCATTATATTTTGGACATTTTTATGACTTTAAAAATAAAAATTCTGTTAATTCATAAATATAACACATCATTGAAATGTCAAGTAAATGAAATCTTTATATTTTTTCAGGGAGTGGCTATAGTAGAGGCATCATCCTTCAAAGGTTTCCAGAATCTGACTGGCCTGACACACCATTTATTGAAGGAATTGAATTGGTATTTGAAATTGCAGTTTCATATTTACCACCTTTTTTTTTAGTAGTTTTAAGTTTTTCTCACTAAGACAGTTTCTTATTATTAGATTAGTAGCTGATTTCGCTTAAAGAAAATTAGCATTTGAGGCTGTACATTGACACGATTTTCGAAAAATTTCCTCAAATTCCCATCGATCCTACCCAGGGGATAACTAAATTTAGTTCCATTCAAAATTATATATATATATATATATATATATATATATATATATATGTGTGTGTGTGTCTGTTAATGCTCTAGCAGTGATAATTTTTGTTTGATTGTTACCAAATTGGACTTAATTTTTTAATTAACTAGAAACTGGATTTAAACATTTTATGTAAAAATAAAGATCAAGTTCATCAATGGCTGAAATTGGATCAGGGTGGGGGGGGGGGGTTAAAGCAGAATTTAGAAAATTCGAAATATCTCTGTTATCATATGTTGGATCAAAAAAGTGTATAGAACAAATATTATTGTAAATTAAATGTTATTATATCCGTTTTTTCATTATCTTGAATATTAACCATGATATTTGCATTTTTTAGTTTTCAGCCTCCAGTAAACCCCTACACCTACTAATGTCATATTAACACTAACCTGTCATATCATGAAGCACTTTATTAGAAACTTAAATACAAAATATTGTTCTCGTTGAACTTTTACTTTTTGAGATAAATGCAAATATGTGGTGCACGAGGAAAATCTGCTTAGTTAACACAGCCCCTGCGTGACAGCCTTTATTATGTTATGTGAAAGTATTAGAATAAAAAGTGAAAGTGCAAAAAAAAAAAAAAAGAAAAGAAAAGAAAGTCAGTTGTGCTTTACACAATTTGTGACTTATAGAACTCAATTATTTGCAGAAATACAATGAGAATGTTATAGTATGTTCTTTGTCATCCATTTCTTTTTAATTTGAAGCATGAAACTTGAACAAATTTGTGTCACTCTAGAACTAATTTAAGTCCAAAAAAAACTAAAATCAAAGTCAGTAAATGGTTATGAATTTTAATTTATTCTTTGAAAAATATTCATTAATTTGATCAGAAAAGTAGAAAGTGTTCTTTCAAGGTTTAGGCTCAATAGCAAAATAACTGAAAAGAATGCTTTATTTTTTGAATTGAAGTTATCAGTAATGGGAATTAATTAGAATAAAAATAATTATTTAATTTCATTGGTTCTAAAGTGGCTAAATTATTAATGATTTAAATGAACATGAGTTGCATATTTTTCTTTATTCATTAATCAAAATTTGTTTGTTGCTAGTTCTGCCAACCTCAAGGTTGGGCAATTTCGACTGAACGACAAGAACCTCGGTTTTTTGTATCAGTCTTGACGGACATTAATGCCAACCGACATTACTGTGCCTGTCTGTGCTTCAATGAAACTGTCTCAATTACTCCGAGTAAATCAGTGGATGAGGTAATATCTACCTTTACATTTATTTTTATCATTTATCTTTTTAATGTTTACTTCTTAGATATTGTAGTCCAATCCTTTTTAAAAACACGCTCATTCTTTTACTCTGAAGAATGGAGAAACCACTGTGCGAGCTGAGATAAGAAGCTCCTACTTTCTATTTTAGAAGATTTTTACTATTGCTTAAGGAGGTTCTACAAAAATAGAGTATGGGCATAGCAAATGCTTTCTTCTTAAAAATTTGCTTATGTTACCTTTCAACAGAAATCATAGGGTGGCTTATTGAGTAGCCTGAATTCGAGGCAAACCTTTCTTCATAGAAAACGTGTCCTTGGCACTGGTACTATGCATATTCATCCCTTCCTTTCCCCTTATTCTTATGTTAGGTCAATGCGTCAGAGTAACGTAGCCCTCCTAGCGATGTCTCGAGCAGCTCCGTCTAGACTCCTGTCCAATCGTACTCTGTTGAACTCCATGTTACTTTGCCATTTATTATCATTTCTATACTAAATAAAATATCTCACGGAATCATACATGTTACAATATTTATATTTGGGGGAGTCAGTGGTCATGCAAGTTAATGAATGTGTACATCTACCACTACCCTGAGTAAGCTGAAGGTAAAAACAGGTGCAGGTTCAATCACCGCCAAGGGATAACATTAGTTCATGAGTCGCTCACCAGAGTGTGCTAGTGTCGCAGAGCCTATGGACCAACAGGAGCGTAATGTGTATTTGTCAGCTCCACAGGATGACTAACGATTATGACTCTCATCAATGGTTAATGGGGGGTTGAACATCGAGTTGTTCACTCACTATGTAAAACTCTGATTACAAATCCATCGAGTCTCACTCTGGGGTGGCTAAAGATCTATAGGTCTATAATGCCAACCAAATATATATATATATGATGTTACATAATATTTATGTTGTGCCAAAAATATACTTACTCTTTTAATTAATTCTATTATTGAGAAAATCACTTTTAATTTGGTCAACATAATTTTGGATGATATAACTTTTATTTTATGTTAGCTTGATAGTAAATTAAATATCAAAGGCATTTTGCCTGTTTTGTACCATTTTAGGAAAGGTAAGTATTTTAATTGATTTATGATACACACAGTCATATACCAAATTGAGGGTTATGTGTAGCCTAAGGTTTCTACGCCAAGTGTCATTAGTCTTCCTCTTCCTCTCCCATCTACTGATGTTTGTGAAAGTTCTCTTTCTTACTTAGTCAATTTTGGTAACTCATGAATTTGATTAAGACCAGTCACTAGGCTCATCTTTTATTTCCTATTGTAATTTAGTGTTTCATTATTTAAACAAAACAAAGTAATAAATTTGCTTTCAATTCTTGCTGATTATTATTATTTTTATTATTTTATGTAACTTCAAATTAGGGTAATGAAGCCTTCTCGACTCAGAACTTCAGTTGCATCAGTAGTATAAATACCATCTATTTCCTTCTCGTTTATGATATTTTGTTAGAAACTGAAGGATTGAAAATATCTTTTCACTAGAAAAGATTAAATTTTATCCATCAGCTTTTCTTTCACCCACTATTAAAACCTTCTTTTTTTTCTCTTCTATCTTATATTTCATACTTGAATTGCACAATTGTTTTTTCTACTATTACTTTTTTTTTTAATTGATTTGATTATTTTTTAGGAAGAAGAAGGACTTGAGGTTGGAAGTGTTTCCACGATTTCCCATCACAGTATTATGTATGCTCCAAAGTGTCTCGTTCTAGTTTCTCGTTTAGATTATTTTGAAACTTTCCGGGTGAGTGGCATTATATATTATCTCAGGAAGAGGGAGACCTCATGTCTGAAACATTTTCTGACCCATACCTCTGTCCCTTGATAAATCTTTGGTGCCTTGGCATTAACACCACCTCCCTTAAATCCCTCCTTATTTAACCAACTGTCTGCACCTTCTCCAGTCTTGTATACAGCTTCTATCTAGCTTCGTGACCCTTCTTCTCCTTTATCTTAGTCAGCTTGTGGTTCAATTTTGTATTTTTTTTCTTCCAATCCTCACTGAAGGCAACATGAGACTATGAGTTACATTTTGCATAACATTATTGTTAATTTAGCATGTTCTATAAGCTTTTGATTTTGTTTTTAAATTTTCATAAATATTTTGTTTTTATAATCAATCCGATTCCTCTCATTATTTTACTTTTAAAAACATTTGCTGTTTTTTAGCTCTGATAAATAAAGGCTGAAATAATTGGCAAAGTGAACATATTTTGGCATCAGCCCTTCCACTGTTCATTTAGTGTTTTGAAACTATTAGGGCACTCAACAAGAAAGTAGGAAACTATGATTAAAAATGGCATTTACAAAATGCTAGAGAATAGTGATTGCTCTCAGCATATACGTCCCTAAACAAAGAAATTGATTTTTCTGTACAGTTTCTGACTCAGTCAATTTTTTTGACCTAATGTTACAGAAAAAAAACAATGATTGAATCTTATTTTGTCAGACTCATGAGATGTGTATTGTTTTATAATATATTTCTAATATAAATTGTATTTATTACATATTAATTTACATGCATATTATCATTTAAATGTAATTTTTATTTCAGAATTGTTTAGGTATTATTTATTCTGTATGGATTGAAGGAGGGAGCCAACTAGAAACTCTCATTGGCAATGTTCTTGGTTGTGTTCACGTTCCGCCCCCAGGTGGACCCCAGATAAGATTTAGTATTGGAGCTGGTGACCGCCAGGCATTACAACCGCCTTTAGTTTCAACATTACCAACAACAAATACAGCTGTGACAATGCTCTTTCAACAACTTGGTACACCCACTTGTTATTTAAAGTTTTTTTTTTTATTATGTGTGTGTGATTGCACACATTCCTCATATTGAAAATAAATATGCTAAAAAAATTGAAGTTGTTTAACAAATATTTTTATATACTCGTAGACTTCCACGGTCCTGGTCATTAATACTATTAAGGTCTTCGGGTCTTGACCGTGTCTTCATATTGGTTGCCAACATTTGCAGATTGATAAGCATATTGATAAACACCAGGGTCGCCGAGCACATCAAGAGTTTAAAAAAAGTTTCGGACAGAAGAATCAGCCATAGCGGAACATTTCTGGGAAACCAAACACAACATTAAATTCGATGAAGTCAAGGTACTGGCAAAGGTTGACCGTTACCAAGCGAAATGCCCTAACAACTTCAATAGAGAGGATGGATACAAACTCAGCAAACTCTGGAAGCCGGTAATTCCACAGAGACCTCCGAAAAGAAACGAAAACGACGGTATAGGCGATGAACGACCACCGGACCAAGTATCCGTAGACACCTGGAAGGGAAGACTCCGCCCAAGGAAACCGGATAAGACTCAAATATATACCAGAGATGAACTAACAACTCTTCAGTCTCAGAGATAGCCCTGAGGAAGCTAGCAGCATGTCTAGCGAAACGTTGGCAACCAATATGAAGACACGGTCAAGACCCGAAGACCTTAATAGTATTAAATATTTTTATACATTGGCATGGTAAAATGTATTACAGATTTTGTTTCTGACTTAAGGGGTAACTTTCAAATTTAAAAGGAAGACATCTGAAAGTTTTTAGTTTCAATATCAAGTTTTCCAAGGAGGAGGAAATTTATAGCAAAAAAATTGTCAAATTATGTGTCAGAGATTGTCGTGAGAGGTAATAGATTGTGAAAGTAGGATAGAATGTTTTAAGGATGTGCAGTGATTATTATTTCAGAAAATATATATAGTTTTAAAGTTTGGGAGCTATCTGTAGAAAAATGAGAAAGCCTTAGAATGAATGGAAGTCATGAGGTAGTTAAATAAGTAGAGGGAATTTTAACTGAGGGAAGTTCACAGAGTTCCCTGTGATTTTGGGAACATGATAAGATGAGGAAGCTATATAATATATGTACATTGTTTGCTTGTGTACTTACTTCTTTTGTTTGAGCCTTTGCCTCTTGCTATTATTATTATTATTACATCTATTAAGCAGTCAGTCAACTGATCCCTCCAACTGGGAAAAGAGTTATATTAATTGTTGCCATTACGAAGTTTCAAAATAAATTAACAATTAAATTGAAGTTCGTTCTTCTAATTTGTTATCTTTTCTCTTACATTGACTAATTTGTATTATCTTCATAGCATCTAAAATTTTCTATTTTTTCAGGAATTAGGAATTGTGTCTTCTTGTTTTGTGCTGTAATGACTGAGCATAAAATCCTTTTCCAGTCCCAAAGTTATACTAGGCTAACGGAAGCTTGTCGAGCATTGACTGCACTTATGTACCCTTTCAAGTATTCTCATGTTTATATACCTCTTCTGCCTGCATCATTAGTAGAATTTTTATCATCACCAATTCCTTATCTTATTGGTGTTCATTCTTCGCTAAAGACTGACTATAGTGAATTGGTAAGAACTTTATTCCTATATTTAATAATAAATGTGAAATTAATGGTGGGGTAGCATGTACTGTATTGAGTTATTTATTTTGTTAAACTATTTTGCTGAATTAAAAAAATCATTGACTCTTCATTTTCAGTTTAAGTTTGCTACTATTAATTTTGTAAAATATGTTGGAAGATTTCTTTTTAATAATTTGTAGGATGTCATGTAAGAGATATTCCAATTTCCATTCATAATTATTTGTTGTAATTCAATACCATAACAAAAAAAAATATGTTTTACATTACTGAACTTTGCAAGGTAACTTCTGTAGTAATTTTAACTTAAAACATCCACATTTGTGTGAGTATATATATATATTGTTGCCCTAGATTTATCTATTAAGAGGTACCTAATTTCTGCTGCTAATCATTCAGGTCATCTACCTTTGTGTGCCCTGTCTCGTTTTACCAGATTTCCTTTAAGGGAAATCAGCTATTGTGGTGGTATTGATGACACAATTTTTGAAAAATGTCCTCAATTTCCATCGATCCTGCCTAGGAGATGACAAAAATGAGGTCCATTCAAAGTTTTATATATATATATATATATATATATATATACGTAGTAAGGTCCATAAGTTTCCGGCCTGTCCTGCTTGCCCTCCTTCAAACGTGCCGGGACCTGCACGCCTATGCAGGTCCATGCCTGCTCACTCCATACCCATCGCCCGCACTTCCTCAGTCTTGTCAGTCAGTGTCCAGCCTTAAAGGAAACTCCCCATTTTTACAATGTTTAAACTCGAGTGCCTTGCTGTAATTAAATTCTTTTGTAAAGAGGGTCTTACTCCTGCGCAAATTAAAGAGCGCTTGGATTGTGTATACAGGCAGTCCTCCCCCTCATATTCCACAGTGAAAGAATGGGCAAAATTATTTAAGTTAGGGAGAGAAAGTCTAGAAGATGACGCACGTTCCGGTCGCCCACTGGAAGAGGTCACTTCTGAAACAATCCAACTTGTGGAATCTGAATTGCTGTCTGACCGACGACTGAAAACCAAGGAAATAGCAGCGAGGTTGGGGCTTTCAAAAACAAGTGTTTTGAGGATCATCAAAGAACATTTGCATATGAACAAGGTTAGTGCAAGATGGATTCCAAAAATTCTTTCAGCTCATCAAAAACAGGAACGAGTTCACTGCTGCAATGAATTTTTACGCGAGTATAATGCTGACCCAAAGAATTTTTTGGACTCAATTGTAACTGGGGATGAGACAATGGTTCTATATTATGACCCACTCAGCAAAAGAGAGTCCATGGAATGGAGAAGACCAGGAGAAGCGCCTCCTTTAAAGGCAAAAGTCACGCAGTCAACAAAAAAGATAATGGCCACAATTTTTTGGGACTGTAAAGGAATACTATTGATAGATTTTAAAGAAAGGAATACCACAATGAATGGTGAGTATTATGCAGCCCTACTTCACCGGTTACGAGACGCCATTAAAGAGAAGAGGCGAAGGAAGTTAAGCAGAAGCGTCCGCCTCCTTCATGACAATTCCCCTGTCCACACAGCATTGATTTCCAAGGCCGCTGTGAAGGACTGTGGATTCCAAGAAATCTCTCACCCACCCTACAGCCCAGACTTGGCCCCTAGTGATTTCTACCTTTTCTCAAAATTAAAATCTGACCTTCATGGAAGGCGATTTAACACCGACAAAGAGCTCCAAGCAGCAGTGGAAGAACATTTTTTTAACAAAGAAAAAAATTATTTTTTTCATGGTTTAGAAATGTTGTCAAAGCGTTGTAATAAGTGTATTGAACGTTGAGGAGAATATATTGAAAAACAGTAAAACCAGTTTTTTTCTTTCTCCTTTCCTTCTATCCCAGGCTGGAAACTTTTGGACCTTACTACATGTATATATATATATATATATATATATATATATATATATATATATATATATATATTTCTTTATTTGTTTGTTACTACTATAGAAGCCCAATTTCTGTATGATCGTTTCCAAACTTGATAGATAAGTGTTTCAAGAAAAACTAAAGATCAAGTTGATTGATATGAGAGCGAACTGAAATTCGGCATACACGTGCTTAGTACCTTGGGGTATCGCTGGATAATGTGTGGTAGAGTTCCTATATAGTGGAGGGGATTAAACTATTAGTAATTAGAAAATTCCAGATATAATGAACAGGTTTTCCCACCCATTGTGGGTTCATTTTATTTTTCCTTTTGGGTAGTGAGTTTTACGTACATGTACACACCAATTTCGACCTACATTATTTACTTGAAATCGTTATTATATGAATCCAGAGGAGCAAGTTCATGGTCCTCAATACCAAATCTTTTCACTCTCATCTTCTTTATTCCAGGAGTGAACTGTCTCTTTCATGAAGCAGCTCTCAAACTCTCGACTGTGGATATTAACTTTAATTTCCATATATTATTATATTATATTTCATATAATCCTATGACCTCTACATTTCATTTATCCAAAACAGACATTACCTTAAATGCAGTTCATTAATTTCCAATTTCATTCTTATAATTTCCCTCCCCTATGAAGATGCTCTACAGGGATTATTAGTGATGATTTAACTATGAGCACTAGAAAGAGGAGTAATCCATTTCTCTATAGATTCAACTACATTGCAGACTAAAATTGCATTGTACATAGTTCACAATAATTCCAAAAACATAGTTCGTTAGATAGGTCAGTGTTTTCCTAGATAAATTGGGAGCATTCTAGCTTTCTTTAAAGAGGGGAAATCTTCTATTGGGGTTGTATTCATAGCAGCATTTTCAAAGAACTTCTATCAATCTTTCCTAGAAAACAACAAAAATGAGATCCATTCTAGTTTATATACAGTAGACTCTCTCTTACAACGATATCGATGGGACCAGACATTTTTATCGTTATTGAGAAAGATCGTTATTTAGAGAAAATCCTTTTTTGTTTCTATATTCAGTACAGTAGTGTATTAAAACAAGACACTGTACAGTAGAACCATTTCACATTTCACATTATATTCTCACTTAATAATTATTATTACAATGTTAAAGAATATTAAGATAAGAAGAAAAATTGACATGTATTTAAGATTAGTAAAATTAATTATTAATAATTATTTAAATAATAAAATACAGTATGTAAAATAGGTACTGAACATACTGACATTTTAATGAATGAAGTCCTTCAACATGGTCTGCCTTTTTTGCACCATCCAAAGCAATGACCTCACTTTATCTTCTAAATGTAAAATTTTCGCTGTAGCCACTGTGTCATCTTTGTGACAAGTGAAGAATTTGTGGAGTACATTAGCTGCCTCCAAGGCCTGATAAGGAGTTGGGACTGGTTCTGGCTCAGGATCAAGTTTTAGCAGACTTCCCTTAAGGGAAATCAGCTATTGAGGTCGTACTCATGACGCGATTTTCGAAAAATTTCTTCAAATGTCCATCGATCCTACCCAGGAGATGACGAAAATGAGGTCCGTTCAAAATTATACATATATACAGTGGAGCGTCGATTATCCGAACATCAATTATCCGAACGTTCAATTATCGGAACCAGTTTTTTTTTTTTTTTTTTTTTTTTTTTTAATTTTTTAATTTTAATTAAACTGATGATTTAATTTACTTATTGGTATGTTATAATTATTGTTACTTTGAATAAAATTAAACTAAAATAAAATTATTTTTCTCAGAACGTCTATAACGGAAGCCATCATTAATTATTTCTCAGAAACTGATTCGTTACATATTTGTATCTGGTTCAATGTGTGTTCATTAAAATTAGACGTTGAATACGCATTGGTTTACTTAGAACTGTATACACTACCTAATTTGTTCATTGCATTAGATTCTGTGAAACCCTTTCCGTTCATATAACTGGTTGTGGATAGCTTACTTTCAGTTTCAAACCATTCTTTGTGAGGTGTACACTGTATTTGTATTGTACATGTAGCTCAATTAGACAACTTATACATATGTATGTATGTATTTCATAACACTCGTTTCTTCACTATGCTCATACATACTATGTTTAAATAAATAAACAAACTTGTTATTTTTTATGAAGTTATTTTAGATCTCCCTTTCCTTATTATTTATAAGAAAATAAATAAACACAAAATAAATAAAAATTTTGATTATCCGAACCACCTCTGACAACATTAGTTCGGATAATCGACGCTCTACTGTATATATATATATATATATATATATATATATATATATATATATATATATTTGTCTGTTAACGCTCTAGCGGTCGCAATTTTTGTTTGATCGTTACGAAACTCGATACCCGTATTTAACCGTTTTATGTAAAAAGACAGATCAAGTTCGTTAATGGCTGAAATCGGAGAGGGAGGGGGGATTTTCGAAAATTCGAAATATCTCCGTTATTATGCTTCGGATTGAAAAAACGTATAGAACCAATCAAATTAAATTTACTATAAATATTGTTATATACATTTATTCTCTATCTTGAATATTAACCGACATATTTGCATTTCTATGAAGTCTGTGGTCAGGTGTTGTTCGGATTAGTTCGGCCGTTTCTGTAACTGTTCGGCTCTGGTGGAAGCTTCTTCTAACCTTACCTTACCTTCGTTACTTTGTGAGATCTATGCAAATACGTTCTGTCCATCCGCCCCCCCTCCTTTAGTTCTTGGACTACTAAAATTTGAGTTAGTAAAATATAAATTATTCTTACAATTCAGAAGCCGTTTCAGTTGGAAATTTATTAAAATTAACTGAAAGATTTCTAATTATCATTTGTATTTACTCATGGTGGTGTATTGTTACCAGTATGCAGATTTCTCTATCGCTAAACTTCACATGGGAAATCTGCTTAGTTTACGCAGCCCCTGCGTGACGGACTTTTTTCTTGTTCACTGTCTTCATCTTCATTCTCACGGACCACATTGAGAATGTCCTTGTCTGAAATTCCTGCTGTTGTAGCCACTGTTTCATCGATGTTTTTGAAATCTTTGTTGTGGGTTCTCAAACTGTTGAGCCCAAATCGTTAAAGGCAAGTCATCGTCTTCTTCTTTTGGCACTGGGTCTTCCAGTCAACCTGCATGCTTGAAAGAATGCATTATTGTCTTTCCCTGTTTCCTCTGCCCTTGCCTTACTGATCATTTTTACAACGTCTAAGATAGTGGGTTTAAAATTCCTATTTGACTCGACAAATTCCATTAAAAGCCTTCACCTATATTGACTTTTTATTACACTTTGATCCATTGGCTGAAGGACCCTTGTGGTGTTGGCAGGTACTAAGCAATGTTCTATGTTTTGAATATTGGTGATTGCAGGGCAGTTGTCAACCAAAAGCAAGATTTTCTTTCCCTTCAATTCACAATCACATTTTCTTATCTCTTCTTCGAAAATTTGGGATGTCATCCAAGCACTCTTCTTTGATTTTTAGTTGACAGGCAGATGCTTAATGTATTTGGAAGAATGTCGGTTTTTGGTCTTTACAGAACCTGACGTGTTAGCTGCCACCAAACTGTGATTCTTTCTTTTGATAACTTTCACCTAATTCACTTTTCTGATTTAAATTTCAAAGTTTTGTTTGGTGTCATTTTGTAAAACAATCCAGTTTCGTCGGCATTAAAAATTTCTTCTACTGAATATCGAGCCTTCAGACCAGGCCATATTTATACAGCCAGCCATATGTGATGTTTCTGTCAACATCCCAAGTTTCTCCACTGATCTGCCCCTAGTTGATATTGTGGCACTGCTTCCACTTGTTCAGTTTACCTTCAGATGCCTTGAAGTCAGTAATGCCAAGCTCCGTTGCATAAAACTCTGCTTTTGTTTTAATCAGAGGTCCAGAGAGTGCGATGTGGTTGATGCGTTACTGTTGAAACCACTGTAGAATAGCTCGATCTAAATCTTTGTACTGATGTTTACGTATTTTTTTCTTGGTTACCTGTACTTGCATGCCAGGTGCAACTACAGATGTCACTATTCATGACATGCCTCAAACGGGAAACAAAAAGCGTCAGGCATTGTATATGTTTATTGTTCCAAAAACATCTTAAAAATAAACATAACTAATCTGAAAATATCATTATAAAGAGTGAGCGATATTGTTATACAGAGAGAATAAATACATTGTTCTTATGGCAGACCAAACATAAGAGTCAATATCCATCGTTACAGAGGAATTATCTTTATAAAGAGAGACTACTGTGTGCGTGTGTGTATATATATATATATATATATATATATATATATATATATATATATATACATACATACATAAACACACATACACAAATAAAGATCAATTTTGTCAACAGCTGAAATCAGACAGGGGGGAGTTTTGTATTTTTTAATAATCAATCTTCTGTAAACCTCCACTTTTAGTCATCGCACTTTAACAACATATCATGAAATGTCTTATTCAAAGCTTATATAGCAAATATTGTTTTTAACAGATCATTACTAGATGAGATCCATGCAAATACTTTGTGTAATGATGTCATCAATTATGAATTTATTTCTGTGCTCGAAAATGTTTATTTGATCTATACAATATTAAATATTTAACACATTGAGGATGGCTCGCTAATCCTCCGGCTGGCACATGCCCTCGTGGCGTGACTTTCTATCTTGTATTCTCCAACCCGGCCACGGGACAAAATTTGCCAACGACCTAGCGCCCTCAATGTGCTAACCGTATCATTCAACACTGAAGGTCGTATTCGTTAATGGCTGATATCGAACCAGGCATAGGGGGATTTAGAGGGAGAGGGAATTTGAAAATTTAAAATATCTCTGTTATTATGAGTTGGATCGAAAAATGTTAAAGAATGAATCTTGGTAACTATCAATGCTCTGCAATTGTTATACTGTACATATTTTTGTAACTCAAATATTAAGCAAGTCGTTTGTTCTTTCTCTTTTGTAAGTCTTCAGTAAACCTCCTTCCTGTTCTACTTATCGGATTTTTATTTAGAAATATAGGATATATGGTGAGATGAGATCAGCAGTGTTTCATACCACCATGTGGCTAATCTGCTTAGTTTATGCAGCACCTGTGTGAAAGGCTTCTCCTTGTTTTCCTAGTCTACCAAACATCCTTATCAATCCAGTTAGAGTTTTTCTTTGGATTTCACCTTATCGTTTGAGCCTGTCCTTCTTAATTTCCAAAAGCTAACCAAATTTACATACAATTCTTTGAGCATTATTTGACCCTCCTTTGACTTTTGAATTGTAAAAATTTGCAATGAAACATCTAGTTTCTATAATCATGTGTTTTTAATGTTATGTTCTCCATCTAAGAATCCTTCCTGAGTCTTAAATAACATCAAACATGGAAATTTAACGTTTTTACTTACACTTGTAAAGTAACTAGTCTTTACCCTGGTGATGATTTATGATATTCAATATGAAATAATAAATTACCTTTCAGTATTATAGTGCAAGGTAATTTTATATTTCTTAAGGTAATCATGTTTAGGTTTCTTCTTTGTAAGATTGTGTCTGTTTTAAGATTTGGCATAAAACTATTATAATATTCATGTATTAAACCAAATCATTTAATTTTAGATGGATGTTATTGTAGCTGAGTTAGACACTGGTTATGTTGTTGTACCTGACGCATTGGCTGTCCCCGTACTTCCTCAACCATTTTACAGTGACACAATGACAGCACTAAGCCTTGTACTTCAACCAGACTTGAATTCTGCGGATTTTGCTTTTTCACCACCACCACAGTCTCCATTACCATCACAGTATACAGATAAAAGAATTAGAGCGGTTTTCATGCGGATGTTTGCTCAATTAATGCAAGGTTATAGGTCATGTCTGACAATTATTCGTATTCACCCAAAACCTGTCATCACATTTCATAAGGTAAAATAGTTTGTTTTTGTTTTTAATTGTTTACTGCTTAAATTGGCTTCTATTTACGTAACCCTTTCCTTGCGCAAAGCCAAGGATTCAAGCCACTGTAGTGGCTTTGCGCAAGGAAAGGGTTAATGGTTTTTGTATATATATAATTTTAATTAATTTAATATCTTTAATTAAACAATTCATTTTTAGGCTGGTTTCTTGGGTGAAAGAGGATTAGTTGAATGTGAATTTACAACTAAAGTATTGGAATCAATGTTTTTTACTGGATTTGTTATGGAAAGGGGCCCTCCTTGGAGACCTTGTGACCATTGGGATGATATTTATGCTCAAATGCCAGAATTTGTACGACAAGAAAATTTGAATCCCTCTCTAGTTCTAAAACATGTACAGGTATGAAAAAGTAATATATATATATACATACATACATTTCAAAAATTAAATAATATTATTATAAAAACTAACAGGACCGTTACAGAATCTTATACTACAAAATACTATTTACACATCTTAAAATTTTGTAACGCTAATTTGTGCCATTGTGATAAAACACTTTGTTTATAAGTAAGTGTACACTTAAAACACAAATTAAAGATTCACTAAAAAAAATCAGTTTATAAATAATCATTGACAATGACCAATACAAAAATGGTGTATGGTGACATCCACCACCCACAAATTTTAATAGAGTTACCACCTCCTTCTCTCCCTAACCATTAAGGTTTAATTTAAACTAAATGTTTTCAGGACATTGCGCAAGTTTTGTATATGAATGAAAACCCTAATCCTCAGCCCTACGTTCAGAAAATTTTAAAGCCACCTGAAGGAGCCTTTGCTCGCATTCATCAACCACCCTTTCCAGAGCTTAATACTGAGCTAGTGCAAAAAATAATTGATGAAGGACTAGCAAAAAATAACATCAAGGCAAAGTAAGTATTCATTTTTTCAATAAAATTTATATTTTATCCACAATTTGCTCACAAAGTGATTATTAACACTTCTTTATCAATTTTATCAGCCATCCTCAAAAAATATTGTATTAATAATTAAGAAATAGTATTTTTTTTCTTAAGCAAAAGCTGCTTATTTATAAATTTAGTATCATTCAATAATGCCTTGAATGCAAGTTACTTCATGAGAATTGAAAAAAAGGTTTATTAAAGAAACATGAACAAACATGGATAATTTCACTGTCCATAAGTTTTGCTATCATTTCTTCTCATTAATAGTAATTGACTAATATTTTTTGACAATAACTTTTATAATCTTTTCATTTCTGCAAGTTTTAATTACATAGGATGGCACAATAGGTTTGTCGGTTCTTGAATGGGATTATTTGTTTACCTGTCCAGTTCTGCATCAGTCCTTTAGCTAATCATATTTACCACAAACAGAATCATTCAAACAACAATTTTTTCTCTTTCAAACCAATACCTGTGCAGCAGAGGGTGATGTGAATGAAAGCATTGTACAATATAGATTGTGCCAAAACAGCGACTCTACCCTTGTAGATGAACCACATTCTGGACACCCATCTGAATGGAACATAGAGGCTACATGAAAGGGCAGTTAATGTAAATCCGCCAACTGTTGACTGTTCTTGTGCATTCTAGGGAAACAATACATCATCTTCTCAAAGATCTTGAAGACATTTTAGGAGTTCCTGATTCGTACCCCTTTATTTGAAGACCATCCAAGCCCAATGTTTGGTAGACATAAATCACTGCTCACCACTCCTGAACTCTCTCATTTTTGGGAAGAATAGTGAGGAATGTATTTTTTACCGTAACATGACAAAAGTCACCAACACCAGGCCAGTTATGGAATCCGGTTGTGAGACACAATAGGTTTACACTTAAAGCAATGTTATATATTTGGTGAAATTTCAAGGCTATGGTGTATTTTGAACTGGTTTCTGATGATCTTGATATAAATACAGTTGATTTTGTCAACTGGAGCAGGAGTATGAAGTTCTAGATCAGAGATATCCTGCACTGATGAATAGGAAGAAAGTTCTTCTATCTCAGGTAAGAAAATAATGGCCTCGTTCCTTCATAATTGTTTATTCTTTTAATGTTGCAAAGAATAAACAACTGTGAAGGAACGAGGCCTTTATTTTCTTACCCGAGATAATAATTCCTTCACCAGTACCTGAAAAATGGAAAGTTCTACAACAAAATAGTGCTCATCCTCATGCCGCTAGAAAAGCTCTGAATAAAATAGAAAAACTGGATGGTCTAGAACTATTACTTATTCCTGCTTACAGTCCTTAACAATTACTTGTTTCACTCAATGCATTGTTTTAGGGGAAGACAGATCAATAAATGAGGAGAAAGTCAAAAATGATATTCATGAGTTCTTCGGAACAAAAGGTAAAACCTGGTATCTGAGATGAAGTGTTGGTTGATAGGTGGTGGCTCAAGACAGTTCAACACGAGGGTTATACTTTGAGCTGTAGGTTATTTTTTCAAACACAACTTTATTATACTGCGCGAATACTGACAAACTTTTGTGTTATCCCTTGTATATAAAACACATAGTCTACTGTTCTTGACTTCTTCCTCTTCAAGTGTTATAAACAAATGTTTCATGGTCACTTGAATTTGAATTGGAACCAACAAACGTTCAATAAAATATGCTCATATGAAATATGTAATCTTCCTCTTAAAAAATATGTAGTTCTTTCTTAAAGAAAAAAACATAATAGATACTTTAGACTGGATTCAACACTTTTTCTTCATTTTTTGGAATTTCTTGTCAATAATATTCTTCTGTGCCTTTCTTTCAGACTTGGATCTTTGAAACCTGTGACTAATCGTATTGTTCCGATGGGTATTCATATTTCAAATGTCCAGGACTACAGAACACAATTAATTAATAATTCAGCACGTAGATTAGAGGTAATTTTCTGCACTGTTTTAAGTATTATTTTTATTTTTCTCTAACACCAAAAATTATAAAGGCTGTGAATATTTCAAATAACTCAGCTTCAACATAAGAAGAATTAACACGTTTGCTGCCCAGGGTTCGATGGTCATCAAGTCTATCAGGACATGCCCATCTCCTCAGTCTACTCCAAAAAAAACGAAGGCTGTAGCAAGCTTATTATGAGAGATATTTTAACGGGAATTGGATGTAATTTATTCTCAGACCCTGTAACTTTAGTTTATCTAGAAAAATACTATAGGATGTTGGGGAACATAACCGTCTAGAAATAGAGAAACTCAAATTGTGTACGGCACCAGCGCCCGATGCCAATTCCTGCCACAACTTGAACTCACTTGAATCTGTTTTACCTTCCATGCCCCTCATTCGCTCATTTACCGTTGTGTGTTGCACTCAGTATGTCTCATGGCTGGAAATTAGTAGAGTTAGCACTACTTACATCTCTTGCAGACAACAGTGAAAGACGAGAGTGATGTGATTTCAAGTGATGATAGTTTTGCAGACAAGAACCATTTACCCTCATGTTCTAGTTCAACTACTGACCTAGAAGAGCTTAAAAGTTTAGAGTGCTTATTGAAAATATCAGCTGACAATGTGAGAAAAAATATACATTAGTTGTAGATGACATCGGACGCTGGGGACCACTCCTGGCTTTGCTTGCTACGCTAGTTCTTGGGTTGGAGGACAAATGGCTCTACTAATTCATTCATTTAGTTCACTAGAATTTTCAAGAGATAGCATTACCTTCGAAAACTATGAGGGTCATTTTTTAAGTAAGAGCCGTTTTGTAATGGAGTTAAGGAAATTTTATTTAATAACGCAATTAAGATCAAAAACAAAAAAAAAATATGTACATTTTTTTACTTTTTGACATAGTCGTCTTGAATATTCAAGCATTTATCAAGCCGTGGCACCAACTTTTGGATCCCTTCATCGAAGAACTCGCCGCCTGACCATTAAACCAGTTTGTTACTGTTTCTTTCAGCATATCATCGCTTCCCAATGAGAAATTCCTTCAGTTTTGGTAAGAGATGAAAGTCTGATGGTGCTAAGTCTGGGCTGTAATGTGGATGATCCAGTATTTCCCAGTGGAAAGTGTCCAGTTGCTTTTTTGTTCTTTCTGCAGGGTGAGGCCGAGCGTTATTGTGAAGCAGAACGACGCCGCTAGCCAGTAGTCCCCGCCACCGATTTTCAGTGGTGTGTCTATGCTTTAGCAGTGTATCACAATACTTCTCCACATTTATTGTCATTCCTCTTGGCAAAAAGTCTATCAGAAGAATGCCTTTCCAGTGAATGTCAGCAGGACGAATTTTTTTTGCGTTCAAAAACCAAATAACAGCCCGCACTTCACAATCGGTGGGATTGCTGATCGACATGACTACAAACTTCGCAGAATAAGCATACAACTATTACTGGCAGAAACGTCTGACGCAATGACAGTGTATTGGGGGACCGGTCCCCTGCCTTGCTGACCTTGAACTGGCGTGACCTGCAGACAAGATGCGCAATCGGCTCTTACTTTAAAAATGACCTTCGTACATCGGTCCCCAGGGTCCGATACAGATTTTAACGTTAGGAGAGGCATCGAATGCCGGGGACCGGTGCAGTTCGTGATGGAGTAAATCATATATAGATTGCAGCAGCGAACGTGTTAACAGAGTTAAAAATCCTTTTTTTTTTTTCTTTACCTGATAAAACATTACATGTATTTCCATGTTCCAATTTCATTTGCGTTTTGGTTTAATTGGCTTACCATGTCTGGCATATATCAAAGAATTTTTATTTTTATTTTTGTTTTGTTTTTTATCCACTTTTAAAGATATTGAGCACATTGTTTTAGTAAAATGATTGAGCAGAGTACCCTTACTATGAATGGTTAAAAATGAAGTCATTTTTATTTAAAGAGTTTGTGAATCGTCGGTTAACTTTCAGTGGTATTTTCAATCCTTCCTAATGCCACAAATAGCATTAAAATTAGATGTCATAAAGATGAACTACTGAGGATTTTACCACTACTCTTGACTGTTAAATTACACTGTTTATATTTCTGTAAATTTAGTATTTCTTTCTAGTTATGTTACTTTTTCTATTTCTATGAGATACTGTACTATTTTTCATGGTAAAAAGTTTAAACCTTTTTTTTAGGTATTGAAAAGCTGTATATCTTGCATATTTGAAAATAAAATCTCTGATGCAAGAAAGAGTCTACCAGCTGTTTTAAGAGCACTTAAGTGCAGAGTGGCTAGATTAGCTCTATGTAAAGAACTTGCAAACCATGTTCTTGGAAATAAAGCTATGCTTGAGCATCAGCAATTTGATTTAGTTGTGAGATTAATGAATTGTGCTCTTCAGGTAAATATAAGTGCATTTTAATTCTTTTTTATATCGAAGGTGATTAATCAAGGTATGATTAGCATTGAGGATTTCCATTTTGTTATTAACTGCCATACAAAATGAAAGGACCACTTCAATATTTAAATTTACTGAATTGTGATGGTCACCCTGAATTATCAATTTAATCCCAATTAGTGAATAATATTTACAGTTTGAAGATACAATTAATAAAGGATTCCACTCTGGTACCACACAAATGCTTATCACATTCATTAACAAAAAAATATTCAGACATTTGTTGGTGATCCTTTAATTTTTTAACTAAATAATATTGGGCATTTTCCAAAATTTTAATATTGTCTGGCGTGCCCTTGAACTTTCTACTTAAGACTGTGACTTCCACCTATTCTTTTAATTATTAGCTACAGTATATGAGGCAAAAAAAAAATACCTATGGAGGGTTGGAATTAAGTTTGGGCCAAACCTATTTTTTTTAAAAAACCTATTTCAATTATAATAGTTATTAATTATAAAAGAAATGAGAAAATGCATTAAAGATTGCACTTACTACAATAAATTAAATTTGTTTTCTACCACTCCTGCATAAGAACATTTATGTATACCAATTCTTTAACTAAAATACATTGGTGATGTTTAAGGGAATTCATGCATGCTAAATAATTTTATGCTAGAGCGGTATTTACCCACATCTATTTAACTATAAATAAATAAATTAGGTGATTTTTCAGGATTGTCTAACTAAAAGAAAATAAAGGTGTTTCCTATTGTATTAGTTATTTATATGGTTCTGGTTTTATCTAACCAACATGTATCACTGAACATGAGTATTCAGCAGATATTGCAGACTTATAGAATCTTCTCTTATTTTCTTCTTTGTTATTATCTTTGGCATTGAATATCATATAACCAAAATACGTATAAGGTTCAATAGACCAAGTTAGCTCCTTTCTTTCTACCTTATCACTTTGGTCTCCGATCACTTATCCTTGGCAAACATTATGCTACATGACGCTACACTCTGGTAAGTAATTTAAATAGGGGCTTCAAACATCTCAGCAAGATCATTGTTAGAACTTATATAAAAGTTTGCTTAATGATGTGGAAAAAAAATGAAAAACATAGTGGAGGACTTTACATGGTTCATAAAGGATTCCAGTATATAACAAAACCTTTTTGAATAGACACTTTTAATCCATATTTACATCTTGGAGATTTTTTATTTTTTAGTTTAGGTCTTTTTATTATATATCTATTGGCTCGTATATTGAAAATACTTTATTTCACATACACTGAAATTTAAAACACCTATAATTGATCTATACTAAGCTATCTACATAAATCCTTATATACAAAAGTTGTTCTTATTGTATATTAATTTACCTTGTTTTTTTTTCTTTTTTCAGGATGTCTCCCCACTAGATGAATTTGGTGTTGCTGCAGCATTACTTCCCTTAGCAACAGCTTTCTGTAGGAAACTTTGTACTGGAGTCATCCAGTATGCATATACATGTATACAAGTAATTTTAATTTGCTTAATCTATTCTTCTAGAATTTATATATATACACACACAAATATATACATATAATATAAGAATAATAATGTGTTACAACTATAAACCAACATTTTTCCTAATTATATGTAATTATCATCAATTCATATTCCTTTAACTACTGTCTCAAAATCAGTTTTTAAATTCACCCTTCAAAGCTAATGAAGGCCTATGCTGTTGCAACTAAGCGTGTCCCTCCCTGCTATTGTTAGCAAATGCTGACACAGCTCACTCAGGCTATGGGCTATGGTTGCCAATGAAGCATTTACTTTCTTCTCCGTTTGCTAATATCGAGTATTAACAACACTACTTTACCTTGTTCTGTTGATTCCCCTACTAACTAAAGCTTCTAACTATAGCCTATAGATGGAATGAGAATTTACTTTTGAGCTCTTTTGTGGAATGTAGGAATTCTTTGTTTACTGTTAAAAGTTGACTACTGTGCCAATCTTTCTTAGGCTATTTCAACCACTTCTATGCTTTCTTGCCGTTGTGCCGTGTAACTTAAGATAATTGCAATTTCTCTTAGCCTTTATTTTATTTCTCTAAATTCTATTTAGTAGTTAGGTCAAATTATTTTAGTTAGTTAATGTTTCGAGTTGGATTATTTCAGTTAGTTACTGGGTCGAAGGGGATAAATTATTTTAGTTACATCTTAGTGTTTAGCAAGTTATTTCTTAATGTTAGTGTAGTTAGACAGTGTTGGGCATTCTTACTTCTGGAAAGGTCCTTTGTTTCTAAGAATTCATTTTTTTTTGTTTGTTTGCTTGTCTATTACTGTTTATGTGTACTGTTACAAGCTCATACCTCTCTCTGAATTGTCATTAGCTATGTCTTTGTAAGTGCTTATTTGATAACCTCACGCCTTTCTACTATTTACTGTAACACTTTACTTTTTTTTTACACTATTTAGTAAAAGCTTGGAAAAGTTCGGAAAGCTAGGAGAGCCAAAAAGCATCTTGCACTAGAGGGTAGGAGGGGGGAAGGTTGGGTTTGAGGGCTCCCGCAGTACTTCCCCATGGCACCATTCAGCAGTATAATGCTTAAATCAAAAATAAACTAATCATTGTGGGAATATAAATTTATTATTTTCACTAAATCTAAGGTAAATGAAGTTCATTCTATATCTATAAAGTTACTGTACAATTTATGTATTTATTTGTACGAAGCTTTGGAGACATATATTTTGATTGAACTATGGCCTTTCCCTTCTGTGCTGAAATTGTTCTCAAATGTAGATAATTGTCTGACCAATAAAAAGCTATACTATGTTTACCGCCAACAACCCTAAAGTTTTGTGAACTATTTAAGAGTTCCTCTTTTCATTTTTAATTCTTTAGCTTTTCCACTCTGAATCATGAGCATTATATTATAAGAATTTAAATATTTTCATTTATTTTATTTTTCAGGAGCACAATGTCTGGCAAAATCAGCAATTCTGGGAAGGGGCCTTCTATCAAGATGTGCAGAAAGAGATTAAAGCTCTTTATATACAGGTAGTCTGATTATTATGTCATATTCCTCATATTTAAATGTCTGAACAATCTAACATGAACAAAATTTGATAATCTTTGTTAATTCTGTGATGTAAAATCCCCTCCCTCTTCTATTAGACTCTACAAGTTTTTGCTGTGGCTTCACTTCTACCATTTGCAGTCTAAGTACACCGAAAATATATATATATATATATATATTTCCAGCCGGCAACCTTAGGGCCAGAGTGCTGGAGCAAGCACTTGAGAGTGAAACACAACGTGTGATTTTTCTAACCTATTTTTCATGGTTTCAAATTAGTTTATTTTGTTTTATTTTCCTCCACTATTGTTGTTTTGGTATACAATTTATATAAGAAGCATCGGTTATACAGATATTAATTATTTTAAATTCTTAATTTTATAAGACATACTCCCTAAAATTAACACTTGATTTAGTATTTTTGAATATAATATGGTATAATTATTGGTTTGGGGTAGTCGCAGGTATAAAATGTGTCAAAGAGTAATGACACTTGGCAAGGAGTTGGCAGCTGACATGTGGATTCGTGACAGGGGGGGAGAGTTGGGGCTCTTGGAACCAGAATCCCCAACGTTAAATAAACTTAAGTCTTGTCTACATCGTGGAAGAAGTGATCACTACTTCCTAAAACTGTGATTGATAGTACTTAGGTCTCATTAGATCTAATTACCCAGAGTAGATCAGTCCACCGGCTTCAACTGAGAAAGAGGGAGAGAAATACTTGACTGCTTGAGCAATCCACTGGCACAGGATTGCACCTCCCTCCCAACTGTATATATACAATTGTTTCTGTTCTTTTTTTTCTTTTGTTTTTTTCGTCTTAAGAGTAGCTGCCAGGTTTCTTCACAGTAAAACACTTTTCGAACAGAAAATTGGTTGAAGGAGTATAAGACTTACATTTAAGAAGGCTATAAAAACTTCTTGGCCACCATCTAAATCACCTTTATTCATTTCCTGGCAAAAGGTGAAATAAAATCATAACTCCACTTGGTTTCAATATCTTTATTTATATTTCTGAACATGTTTTCCATTCTCTTGCTGCCTCATCAGGAGCATAAATATAACTTAAATTAATTTCAGCTACATTTTATAGAGGTAAACCCTCCTCTAGGCAAGCTATGTCTTAATTTGAACTATAATTAGCCTTGAATTGGAAAAAGGCCGTCACGCAGGGGCTGCGTAAACTAAGCATATTTCCCTCATGAAGTTTAATAATAGATAAATCTACATACTGGTAACATAACAATACTGAAATATATCAGAATATAACATATTAATTTGATTGAAAATTATTTACTATATCTAGTACTGTAATTTATAATGAATCAGAATAATTTTCTTCTCAATCAATCAAATTTAAGTAGTCTAAAAACTTAAGAGAGGGGGGGGGTCACCAGAACATATTTGCATGTATTTCGTATAATAAAGGTCTCTTGATAACAATATTTGGTATTTAAGCTTCGAATAATGTGGTTTATTACATAACCGAGTATTGTTTATGTAACATGAGTAGAAGTGGGAGTTTGGTGAACGCTGAAAACTGAAAAATGCGAATATCTCGGTTAATATTGAAGATAGAGAATAAATGTATATAACCATATTTATAGTAAATTTAATTTACAATAAGATTAGTTTTATGCAATTTTTCGATCCGACGTATGGTAACGGAGATATTTCGAACTTTCCAAACCCCCCCCCCTCCTACTGGTCCGATTGCACATTAACAGACTTGATATTTCCTTTTACATAAAACAATTTAATATGGAGTTTGGTAACGGTCAAACAAAAATTGCGACCGCTAGAGTGTTAACAGGCAAATATATATACATATATATATATATATATATATATATATATATATATATATATATATACATATACATACATACATACACACACACACATATATATATATATATATATATATATATATATAATTTTGAACAAACCTCATTTTTGTCATCTCCTGGGTAGGATGGACATTTGAAGAAATTTTTCGAAAATCGCATCATGATTACGACCTCAATAGCTGAGTTCCCTTAAGGGAAATCTGCTAAAAGTTTGAAAGGGAATTTGATGAGATTTTCTGACACTCTATTGTGACAAGCTTGACCAAAAGGTCTACAGAATAGATTGCAGAGTCACTGTGAATTATGAATGTGTAGGTTAGGGCAAGGAATTGGCGTACTCACGTAAGAGATAACTTGCCTGAGGAGAGGAGGATTGTATTTCTATTTAATATTGATATATAAATTTTAGGTGTATCTATGCTCCTGATGAGGTATCACTATATTTTATAACAACTGATATTACTGTTACTATATTTTATAACATGCTTAAACTTATTCTGTTTATTGTTTGCCCTGGTAGGACTCGATGTGGAAAGGAAGAGGTCAAGAGCCATCTGCTCTTGAAATTGCTGCAGAACAAATGCACACCTATCCAGCTTTAAATCCAGGTATTCCTTAACAAGCTGATTATTAAAAATTGAGTTATTTATTAAATTATAATAACTTAAATTTCATCTTCATTCAAAATTGAATCTATTTTGAATGAAGTGTAATGCTCTCAGTGCCGTAGCATGCAAATCACTTTGACAATGATGAGCCTGGAAAGAACAGGATGAATGCATTTTTCTTTAACAAGAATTCTTTTATTTTCTACTAACGTGTTTTTGGCACCAGATGCATATAAAAACATGTTTATCGCTGAAAATATGTTTGTAAGAAAATAAAAGAACTAGGATTTTGAATAAATATGGAAAATATAAAGAGTATGAACATTTCCAGACTTCTAGAAATCCTATAGCTTTGGGAAAGTTTATTTTTTTTTTTTTAATTGTTCATCATTAGAGTATCAGGGAGGAGGAGTATGCGAGAAAAGTTTCTTTGAACTGGGTATTAATGAAACAGAGATCACAGGGATCACATGCTTGTATGCCCTGCAAAGAGATGTCTGATTTAAAATGAAAGGCTTAATTATAGAAGGTCCATCACACAGGGGCTGCGTAAACTAAGGAGATTTCTCACGAGTGATGGGATCAGTTTATTTTTTACAAAAGAAAAAGTAATTTTTTTTTTTCAGTTTTCAATCAAATTATTATTTTTTGTTTAATACCATATTTCAACAATATTGAATGACATATGTTTGTATATCTAATTAATCTTTAAAATGGGTATTCATGGTTTTTAATCATTTATTTTTATTATCACAGAAAAACAGTTGGAGTTATCAGCAAGTGAAGAATCGACTGTTTATAGCCAAGTTATTCACTTTGCTAACAGAATGGTATACCTTATTGTTCCTGTTGATTTTGCAAGCAGACAACAAAAGATCTCTGCATCTTGGGACCAACATTCGCATACAAATACCACAAATCGGTAAGAATGAACTGGTCTAAATTATTTTGCATAGTTTATCCATTCAACAGTCATACTATACAGCTGATAGAAGGGCCAACATTTAGAAAAGGGGTTAATTTATTGAAATGACTATTTTGTAAAAGTAATGAAATTGAAAAACTCATCTTAAATATCTATTAAATCTCATATATTCTATAATGTTATTTTATATAGAACTTCTTTTGAAGTTAGTACTAACCACTTCAACTATCTTGATTTTGAAATTAAACCATGGAAGAAGTGATTAAAAAATATACTATCGTGCTCAATAACAATGTAGTGTTCATTCGGTAGTGTGGTGTTGCTAATCCTGGTGTTATAGATTAGGTAAAGCCACATCCAATGCTAGTCCCTAGGCTAAAGTAAAAGAGGGGGGTTGAGGGGTGTAGGTGACCTTTTATTTATTAAAACTAAATAAATAATTAAAAACGTCTACCATGCAGGGGGTGCGTAAAATAAGCAGATTTCCCACGTGCTGATATAACACACTACTAATCTCATCTCGCCAAATACCCTCTATTTCTAAGTAAAAATCAGTTGAGTAGAATTAGGGGCTTACAGAAGGCTGAAACAATAAAATATGAATAACTCTCTTAATATATTAGTTATGAATAGATGTATAGAGCAGCAATTGTAGAACATCAATATTTAAAAAAGATTGGTTCTATAACATTTTTCCATCAGACTCATAATAAAGGATATATTTTGAAATTGTGAACCTTCCCTATCTCTAAACCCACCCTATTCCTAGTCCGATTTCAGCCATTGACGAATATGAACCTTAGAGTTGAATGAAATTGTTAAATATCGAGTTAATATTGATCAAATAATCATTTTCGAGTCATTGAAATGCTGACATATATTAAGAGTTACTAGTATTTTCTGGTTTTCACCCTTCTGTAAACCCCTACTTCTACTCATCAGATTTATAATTAGAAATAGAGAATATGAAAGTAGAAATAGTGAGATGAGATAAGTTGTGTGTCATACCAACATGTGGGATATCTGCTTTGTTATGCAGCCCCTACATTACGGACTTTTTATGATTTAAATTAGTTTATATTTGCAACATATTTGTCATTACATAATGGCATTTATTTCAGGTCAAGTGTTGGTGAAAGTGAGAGTGGCTCAGAATCTGGATTTGAAGAACCTGAAGGAATCTCGAGTAATAATACTGAAACAAATGATATTATTAGAATTGTAACTCGTTTTGTAGATCGTGTTTGTACAGAGGGTGGTGTGAATAGTGAGCATGTTAAATGCCTTCATCAGATGATTCCAGGAGTTGTACATATGCATATTGAGACCTTAGAGGCTGTTCATAGAGAATCTAAACGTTTACCCCCAATTCAAAAGGTAGGCTTTTCTGTTTACTTTCTTCTTAAAAATCAGTTTCAAAGTATAACCAAGCTTTCTTTTTTCTTCAAAAAAAAAATTAATTTGAGCTCAAAAAAGCTATTTTTTGCCTTAGCTCATACTTTTATTCTTAATGTGTAATTTCGTCTTCCAGGAGCAGTTTGTTTAAAACATTTTTGAGGATCTAATTAAATGAATTTGTTTTTCTTGATTTAATGTTTTCCATCTGTTAAAAATAGAATGTTCGACTGATATTGGAACATACAAAAATGCCTCACTTGTAATAGTAACTTCTTCTCTGTTCATTATCAGCACCTGTTCTGAGTTTTAAAATTTGTTTTTACCTCTCGATGTTTTCATTTTTTCTTATAGTAGATTCCCATTTAATTGACTCTAGCTTAACCAACCTTTCATGATTAATTAATAGTAGAACTAAAAGAAGAAAAAAACAATTAACATTCTTAAACCACTTGTTTGTTTTTGAGATTCTCAACTACTAATTTATATATAAAAAGGTGCATGAAAATTGAAATGCCAACAAAAAGGTTTTTGTTTATTCATTTTTTGTGTTAAATAATACAAATCTGTTCAAGTTGAAATGAATAGATTCTTAAAACTAAATATTTATCCTTTATTTGTTGCATGATAACATGAATAAATTGAAGAAAAAATTGCTGTTTATATTTCTGTTGAGTAGACATGATTCATGTTTCTAGCGACTAATTTTTTCAGAAAAGGTTTTGTTTTCGCCTTTTTTCACTTTTTGTACAGTTAACTAGTATGATAAGATAAGTGAAAAAAAGAAAACAAGTTCTAGTGCCATTAATAGATAAATTAAATGTAAAAAAAAAGTTTTTAGATGGATTGCAAAGGTTGAATAATGGTGTTAGTGTTAATGAAATTGTTGAAAGTCTTAGAGTTGGTAACAGTCAGGTTAAAGGCCGGGAAAAGAATTGAAACCATCAAGGGACCATTTTTTTACAATGCTTTCCAGTGAACTCCTTAACATTAAGACACTCACTTGAAAACAATTTTTTGGGTGATGCACTGTAGTTCTAATTTGTTGAACATGGAATTCGTGGTATTACCCTTTCTGAGCCTGTCCTAAAAGAGAAGGCGAATATTTTATACTAATAGGGAATTTGACACAAGTGAAAAGTGACTAAGTTGATAGAAAAAGAAGACATGCCATGCACTAACTATGTATTTCTAGTGAAAAATTATCCTCTGATAAAAGAGCAATTGGACCAATTTATGAAAAAAGTAGATCTTTTATTAAAAAAGAAGAATACATCACAAAGCAATTGTTGATGAATCATGTCTAAATTACAAATTACTGTTATTTGTCCAGCAATTTAAAAACAGAATATACGACTTGAAAAATTATTATATTGCATAGTCCTGCTGAGAATGCTTTAGACACAAGTTTACTCCATGTTAAACAAGAATTGGATATAGCATAAGATACTGTATTTTTGAGTAATTGGAGGGACTTAGCAGCTGAAAAGACTTTATGTTTGGAAAAACAAAAGAAAATTACTTATTTTATGACTTCTATTAGATAAGTTCGCTTGTTGAAGTTTTTGTAAACCATTATATTAAGTTGGTTTGAAGCTTATATTCTTCAATTAATCTTTGCATGACTTAACCAGATTAACTTTTTAGTTAGTTATTTTAATTTTAGAAGTTAAAATAATAAAGGAGTTTTTGGTTTCTTATACCCTCTTGATTAACTGACTCTTATACTTAACCAGCAATGTCTCTGTTCTGTCATGGATGATAAGAGGAAGCTTTATATATATTTTTTTAAGATTTATATATATATATATATATATATATATATATATGTGTGTGTGTGTGTGTGTGTGTGTGTGTCTCTAGAAGGGCATGGGTCAAAATCTAAATTGTAAAAGATATCCAGAGTTTTTCACCTTCTAGTGACTCATATTCTCAAGTATTGTTTGGACATTATCACAATATTATTTTTTATTTAAATAATAAGAAATTCATATATACATTAAAAACTTTTTTTTTAAATTTCTTTTTATTTTACCATGTTTTGTAAGAGTTTTCTTGTAATATTTAAATGGATTTTGGACCATTAAATAACATATTTCTAGTGTTCTTTATTCTGGAATTGTTTTTCAGGCAAAAATGGTTATACCAACATTAATAGCTGGAGAAGAAGTTCTTTGTGATGGAATAAGAGTTCATTTATTACCTGATGGACGAGAGGAATCTTACAATCAGACTTTAGGAACTCCTCCCTTATTACCAGCTGAAGGTGCTCTTTTCATTACAAATTATAGAGTAATTTTCAAAGGAACACCATCTGATCCTCTTGGTAGGTTTCCTATTAATATTTTCATTTTTATATTCATGTGCATGTGTGTTAAATTTGTTATTTTTTGAGTGTTCATTTATATTCCATGATAAAAAAAGAATTATAATTGGAAGACAAAATGAGTAGTTTTATCTTTTTTTATTTGGATGGAGGGTTTGACTTCATAAAGTTTATCAATACTATTTCATTTTAATCTTTCCTAGCTGTTTTTAATTCTAACAAATTTTTTACAGCCTGTGAACAAGTGATTGTGCGTTCATTTCCTGTTACCTCATTAACAAAAGAGAAGAAAATCTCAGTTCAACTTCAGATTGACCAGTGCTTTCCAGAAGGACTACAATTAAGATCGTGTACTTTTCAGGTATTTTATTTTGATAAATTTTCATTTTATTTTCCCTCATTTAATAATAATAATTATTTTCATGTTATAGTCATCTTTCCCTTCCTTTTTGCTTTTAAATTTTAATTTTTCTTCATGGCACAGTTTGGTTTGATCATTTTTATATTACCTTAGGCTAAAATATTGGAGTTAGGTTAATTATTTTTGCAGACTTCATTGGTGACAAGAATGAACAACTTATGTTTTAGTAAATTCTATTGAGTGTGAGCTACATTTTTTTTTCTGTACTCCTGTAGACTACTAACATTCATACTGTAAATGCCAGTGTTACTGGATGATTGCCAAGTACGCCTGGCAAGTGATTTTGATACAAGGACACCATATTTAAGCCTGCCGAAAACTGAAGATATCAAAGCAGCTACTCAGTAAAATAGTAGACTTGAAAATTATACCCTCACATCAAAAATGCTTCAGATCAGGTGTACTTGAAGATCAACCTACTGATTTCACAATAGTATTATATATACTAGTAGGACTAAACCACTAGTTGAATGTTAGTAGTCTCCATCAAAATTATTGATATAGTAAATATTTGGAATAATAAAATTTCTGTTACTGATGAACCAATAATGCCTTTGAAACTTTGAATTAATAAAAATATCTAACATTTCTAATAAAATTGAAACTAGTTTCTACCACCATTTAAAGCATATCATATTTTTCAGCTTATAAAAGTGGCTTTTGATGACGAAGTTTCCCCTGAGAGTGTAGAATCTTTGCGAAAAACCTTACATAAAGTTCGACATCCACCAAATATATTTCATCATTTTGCTTTCTCTGGTCACATATCTGTTCCTCAAACCCCTATGCAAAAGAACAAAGAGAAGAATGCAACATTGAAGTATGAATTTCTTCTTTATTACAATGATTATCAATGAATAAAAACTCTCTTTACTTACAACTTTTAATGTAATTTTTTTCTCTGACAGAGGTTTAGCCAAGAAAACATTGATTAAAACTGCACGAAGAGCTGGGTTTAAACAAAAGACATCATCTAAAAAGCATAAATATGTTCTACCTTATATACATGATAAGCATTTGTCAGCAGGGCCATATACACTTCCTACAATGACTCCTGATGATATACCAAGTGAGTACTTTTAGAAATTTAAAAAAAACTTTTTTTGCAATGTAATTTTCAATACTTTTGCCTTGGGTTTTAAAATAGTATATCTGAGCAATGCATACACTCACACCTCTTAAAACTATGTCTATACTCATTCAACTCTTATTTTCTTAGAGAAAACCTTTGTGATCGATGGACACTGTTAGTGCTATATTCATATACTTGTTTGATAAAATAACTTCTGTGGCACAACAGCTAAGCATGGTCTGTCTCACTAGATTAAAATACTGTGATTGGGAAAAGGGTTTCCTTTTCCCGTAATACATAACCACTATTATGTTACGAATGTCTGTAGTTGTGTGGGTTCTAATACCTCACATGCTATGGACTAGTCTACGTACACATGTGGGCTTGGTATTATTTCACAGGCCATGGATGTTTAAAGTCGTTTATTTCTCCACCCTTCAATGCCCATTCACGTATAGCTGTGTGACCTTCGCACCTATCTGATGGTTATAAATAGAAGATTCAGTTATTTTTCAGCCCAATAGATATCACAGGCATGCTGTTTTTCAACTTCAAATGTGAAATATTTGTAAGAAGTCAATTCGTTTCAACTGAATTAAACTTTTCATTTTCCAGTAATATTTAATAAACATTACACAGTAAAATTAGGAATCCTTTATGTTAATGTACTTTGTACATTTTAACTGTCTTATTTAACCTTGCCTTATTTTTGACATATTTGAGTTATAAAAGTTCATATACTTTTGTTGTGGATTTTAAGATATATATATATATATATATATATATATATATATATATATATATATATATATATATCTGCTGAGTCTCAAATGTAGTGCTCTTAGCTAGATAGGCTCGTATGCTTTCAACTAAGTAATAGTGGCATTTCAAAACTGTAAATTGACATTTTTAATTTCCATAAGTCTGTTTACATTCAATAGTTGATCATATTTTTTTCAGTTTTGGTGGATGATGTTACAAGAGGAAGCATTGAAAGGGTAGCAGAAAGAAGTTATGTTAGAGATTGGGTGAGATTAGGACTTGTTCATTCTTCTCCTTCTTCTCCTACTTCTATTTCTCATAAAGATCAGTTTTGTATTTCAACAGTCAATTCAAAATACATGCTATCAAGAACGTAAGTATTTTTTGTAAATAATGTTTTCAATTATTTAGAAAGTTTGTTTGTTTTATAAAATTATAATTTTAAAATAATGTTTTTTTGTGGAGAATTTGGCCAAGTAGGTTTGTCAGGCCATATATTAATATTGATTCCTTGTGGGCAGGTATTGTTGTTAGGTTAAGGGATGACCAGCCTATCTTTGTATTAATGCATACCATGAACTCCGATAATGCCCACTCAGCCATCAACATTTTTTTTGTAAATAATAACAATTATTTTACGATTACTTTCATATAATTTTGCGAGTTCAATGAAATTGGCATGTGTATAGTGAATAAAATAATTATTTGTATGACAAAAGCTCACGAATTGTTTAAATTATCCAAATCTGTTAAAATATTGTTTACAGTGAGAATATCAGATGAGGCAGGCTGAAATATGAATTTTGTATTATACAGAGCTGGAAAAAAATCTGAATAGTCAAACTGCAACTAATACCTAATGATTTTGTTGTTAATTGTGTATGGAAGAATTGACTTCAATCATTAAATTCATTTTTATTTTGAACCCAAAATTCATTAAAATTCATTTTTATTTGATTGATGGTTTTAGTTATATGGAAAAATATGTGAGTGTGGCTTAAAAAATATTAGTTTATTTGTAGTTTATGATCTTATATAGTGAGCTTGATATCATCTGTGCTACTAAAAGATTAGATAGTAGATTAAGACTCATAGAAACAATATTGTATGGTACACCAAGTGGGTTGATGAGGAAGGGCAGAGGGGGTTGAATGGCCTAAGAGATGATTTGTGGAGGCTGGGGTGTTCAGAATTAGAAAATCTCAGCTACAGACCTCACTGACTGGTATAAGAAGTGGCAGAGGCCTAGATATGCGAGGATTGTTATGCCTAAAAATAATGTTAGAAATTCTGTTGTAATTATAATAAATGATACCTGCCTGCACTAATCCTGTAGTTAGAAAATGCATTTCCATTTAATAGCTAGGAACAGTTAATGCCACTATAATTCTTTAATTACTACAGAAGTTATACATTTTTTAAACTTTATGTTTCTATATTATTCTATTCTTTATCAGATATTTTGATCAATTTATTTAAACTAGTAGTATTTATGTTCATTGTTACAGGTACCCTGCACTTCTTGTTATGCCCACATCAATCAGCGATGATAGTATTAGGCGCTTTTCACGCTGTTATAGACATGGTCGTGTTCCTGCTATTACTTGGAGACACAATAGAACAAAGGCACTTTTGCTGCGGGGTGCCTCATATCATGGGAAGGGTGTAATGAGCATGTTAAAAACTAACCATCCACATCAGCCAGGTAATAACTACCAGGTCTTATATCTAAATATTTTGTATTCATAAATTCACTCATCAACATTATCAACTACCTCCTCAGTGAGGACAGTCATAACGATTCTAAGAGGGAAACGAGCACTTCAGAAATGGATAGCTCCTGAAGAGGTGGTAAGTAAGCCACGAAACATGTAGGGCAGATTCAATAAAGTTTGCACTGAAATAAATGTTTTTATTGGTGACTCTTGCCATAAAATATGAAGAATATATAAACAATATTTTATATTATATTGCCCAGAATGCAAAAATATTTTATTTATTTTTGTCTCTTTATATTCAGTTCTCAGACTCGGATACTACTACTAGGCCTGTTTTTTTTTTTTTTCCTTCTTCCCTTTTTTACCCTGGATTAATCGTTATGTTCATTTACATCCTTTTACGGGGAGACCATTTCCACTCATCACATTGCAGATGAATGCAGAAGTATTCATATGTGGCAATGAAATTGGGGCCTTCTTTCAGATTGAGAGTATTCTATCAACTTGGCTATCACTTCACGCCCAAATTTTTAATATGGTTGTTTATACTTTCTTACTTTATTTTATACATTAATTGAAACAACTCATTGTAAAATACAGATAACATAGATAAAGTACAGATAACTTGTAAACAAACACCTGTTCAAAGGCCTTTTGTTATTATTTTTAATTTACCACTGGCAAGGTTGTAATGGTACCAAAAATTTCTCCTAGAATGTGGTAAATGTAAGAATAGCCGGGATCTTTTCTATGCCCCCCCCCTTTGTAAGGAAAAGTAGGAAACTTTACCTCTTAGGAGGTGTGAGGCCAGGTACCTACTTATTGAATCTTCGATTCATTCATTGACCTCTGCTCAAGACTACTGAAGCTAATATCACTTATATTTGTTTGTAAATACTGAGAAATATTTATCTCTTTTATATTTACTTTAATCCACTTATGTTCAAACAGTTCAGTTGTAATCCAGTCCCCCATGAAAGAAATGCTTTAATCTTGAAGTAGTTTTTTTTCCTAAAATAAGATAGTTTTTTATTGTGGCTGAACTCTGTTCCAGGATATAAGACTTTTTCATTTTATCTTTTTTGTTGCTTCCCTAATTGAATACGCAATTATATGCAACTTTTTGTTTTTCGGAGTATTTTATTATTAATTATTCATTATTACAGGAAGTGGATCATTAGAAGGTAGTGCTACACCTGCTGACCATGAAAGGTATCTGTCAGTATTAGTTGCTTGTACTCCAGCCTCTTCTTCCCGTGTAGGAGCATGGCGCTCAGATTCTAGTCTTTCTGTCAATTCTCTTCTTCTTGCTGCAGATGATATGGCTCATAATACTCCAACAATTAGGTAATTATTATGACATGATGTCATACGATTAAAAATTTTATTGTTTTAGTTAATGAATTTTTGTAGTCTTCTTTTTTGTTTCCCTATTTGCCTTCCAGCTTGGGTTTGCTTGAACTACAATCGCCAGAAACATCCTGGTTAATGATGAGCCTTCTCATTTCATTTATTGAGCCTCTGACTCTTTCTTATCTTTCTATTACTCTTAATATCAGCACCTAACTTTCCGTAGCATAAGGATGAATAACAAGGTTGACTGTTTTTAAAATTGCCAAATTTAGTATCCTGTCCCACCTTTTCTTTCCAATTCTCAATTGGTTACATATAAAATAATAGACAACATATGTCTTCCTGATCCTTTGTGAGATTTCACTGTCGATTTTTCCAGTACTAATTATCATATAGCTCAAGTATACATAGTCACAATAACCTCCAGAGCTCTCCCCCATATTCCTATTTACTGTAAAACCTTGCTTTTGTTTATATTTATTTCTAGGGGCTTATGTTGGCCGTGTGAGTTAAGGCGTTGGTCTGATCTCGCGTGGCAAACCTAGAGTGGCGGGTTCGATTCCCGCCCTGGGCAATAGAAATTTATTTAGTGACGGACTCATTAAATAAATTCCTTTGTTCCACCCTGGCTAGAAAAGGGTGGTAACCTGTAGATAACCCGTCCCAATTAGCCATAGTAGCATAAAGTGGACGTGAAATATAATATAATATAATATTTATTTCCATGGTTTTCATTGTGCTCCACTTTTCATTCTCAATAACCACTTGTTGCAATTTTAGCTGGGAAGTAATCAAATATCTCAAGATCAATTTTTTATTTATTCTCACTCTATAAGTGATAGTTCTAATTAGATTGGTGATCTATTATATTTTTTTAAGATTCTTGGTACCCATGCCAAATCTTGTGGGACCCCCAAAACACCACCTCAGTCCATATGTAGCCATTCAATATTTGACAATGTACCTTAATAATTCGATCATCGTTCACAATGTTTATTGTAATTTAATTTATTTTTTTTAGTGGTACTGTTAAAGGAGGAGGTCTTACTCGAGGCAGATGGGGTTCAGTCAAAGATGGAGCTCCAAGACACTCTGGAGACTCTGATTCTGGTAGTGACTGTGTTCATACTTTACATACTGCTCCATTGTATATTCTTTCAGATAAAACACATTATAAGGTAGGTCATCCAGTTCTTATTTTGTGTGCGTGTGCATATAATTAATTATCTGATTAATTTTATAATCATCTCTTGGCATGGAACATTAAACATTAATAAAATTTAAAATAATCTATAATCAAGAATTTTCTGTCATTATATTCTAATTTAAATCTAATGATATTTTTTTGTAGGTGTGAATGTTTGAAACATTCAGAATTTTTAGGCATTTCTTAATTTGCATCTTGCTTATTTTCTTGTTTTAAAATTTTTTTTAAGAAATGATAGTTATTATAACTGTTTTTGTACTATTATTATAATGTTTTACTTTTGTTTTTGTAGGGATTTAAAGTTGATGGGATCAAAGCGGAATTTATTCCTGTTGAATATGCTGATGTTCGAGCAACTAAGGCAGCTTTCAAGAAGCTTATGAAAGCATGTATTCCAAGTAGTCCTCTAACAGAGAATGAGCAATCTTTTAACAAGTAATTTTATTTATTCCTCTTTTTTATTTTGGTTTACTTAAAATTATACTTACATATTTTGAGATTATAAAATCTAAAATAACATGGATATAAAACAAAAAAAAAAAAACGATAGTCTTATATTTTCTTGAAAATCTTGTGTTGATGTATAATAAGAAAAAGCAGATATATAGTCATTATTATACTAGGGGTTGGAACAGTCTTTGAAGCCCTTTTCGACACACATAGCAGGCATAGCTCTTCTATAACTGAAGTAGTCATGAACACAAAGTAGGCAGTATGATATCATTATAATTGCCAACAACACAATAATGCTTACTCCTACCACTTAACATAATTTAACTGCTTTAAAGGTACTTTCATGATCTGAGTGTGTATTGAGATGACAAAGGAAACCCCAGTAAAGAATTTGATATCTGAAAATATCTCTGTGTAATTTGTATTTGGTATATTTAATCTTTTATAAATTACAAAATTGGTGGATACCAGGAATGTTCCATCGAATACAGTATGAAATATTTTGTATTTTTTTTAAAATTTGAATTATTCATTTTTCACCTAAATCCAATGCATTTCAAACTTCAGAATGTTAATTTTGGCATTTCTCTCCCTAAAAAATGTTTATGATCAATTTTGAAGGAATTGAAAAATATTATTCTTTTGCTTTCAGAAACTCAATATATACAGTTTTAGTGATGCAAGGGGACTAAATTAAGTATTATTATTTTACATCCATCATAGTATTGTTTATTGTTAATAAATATAACACTAAATTTACCTTTATATGATTTAATTGCTACGAGTGTTTTATTTTATGATGGAGTCTCTTTCATGAGTTGTAGAGCCTCTGATTTGTTATATGTTGAGCAAATAAAATATATTAAAAGGAACTTGATCATGTAATTTGCCATTCATCTGCCATCAAATCTGATTTCATTATAATAATCAAAATTAGCATTATATTCCCACTCATAAGCTATGTCATTTTGGGCAACTACTACAAAGGTAGCAGCCTGGAAACTTTGGATAAATTACTAATAAACTTATTCAGGGGGGGGGGAATTACACAACCCATCATATTCTGTAGTGCTCACCTGTACAAATGTTATTACCAAAAATTACTGTGAATTCATGAAAATGCAGTTCTAACCACACCATACTTTTTTCTTCACAGGTAAATTTGAAATGTTGTCTTATCCCATAAATTTATGAGAAGTTATAATTGTTGTCATGATGCTTTTTCTATACATGTATGTACATATTTTTGTATTTTTCAGAATGGTAGAAAGTTCGGAATGGTTGCAACAACTAAAAAATCTTCTTCAGCTTTCTGGGGCAGTGGTAGACCTTCTAGATGTTCAAGGATCATCAGTTATGTTGTGTTTAGAAGATGGCTGGGATATTACATGCCAGGTACATTTTTCTTTAATTTTCAAAAATAAATATTCATTAAAAAAGTGTTTATGGTTTTATTATGTATTTATTTATTATATTGTCTTTAGATATCATCTATGGCACAACTCTGTCTTGATCCTTATTATCGGACGGTAGTTGGATTTAGAGTTCTTATTGAAAAAGAATGGCTTGCTTTTGGCCATAGATTTAGCCATCATAATGGTATAAATCCAAGTTCACAAACTTCAACATTCACCCCTACATTTCTTCAATTTCTTGATTTAGTTCATCAGGTATAGTATTTTATAAATTTATTCAATAATCTTTCTTTTGTCACATTCAACTCAAATCTCAAAAATACTAGGCAGAATAATTTCTTCCCCATTTTATAGAACCATAATTTCTCATTTGGACATTATTTTGACTATTATACTTATTTCTTATTATAAAAAGTTCATCATGCAAGGGCTGAGGAAACTATGCAGAATTCCCATATGCTGGTATGACATACTACTCATTTCATCCCACCATATATTCTCTATATCTAAATATAATCCGTTGAGTAGAAGTGGAGGGTGCACTGAAGTCTGAAAACAAGAAAGTACAAATGACTCATTTAATATTGGAGTCATAAAAAAACGTATAGAAGAACGTAGAGCATCAATAGTTTAACGAGATTGGTTTTATAACATTTTTCAATCCAACTCATTATAATTTAGATATTTTGAATTTTCATATTCTACCTCCCTCTATTCCTGGTACAACTTCAGCCATTAACAAATATGATCTTCATTGTTAAATGAAAAAAATGAATTTTGATTATAGTATAGATAAAATAAACATTTTCAAGTCAAGAAATAAAATCTTAATTGATGTCATCACATGTATCTCATCTAGTAAAGATCTGATGAAAACAATATTTGGTATTTAAGCTTGGAATAAGATATTTCTTGATATATTTGCTTATTGTTAAAGTGTGATGACTAAAAGTGGGGGTTTACTGAAGGCTGAAAATCAAAAAATGCAAAATCTATGTAAATTCTCGGTCAATCTTCAAGTTAGAGAAAAGATGTGTAGAACAGCAGTTATAAAAAATTAAATTTACTACAAGATTGGTTATATACGATTTTTCGGTCTGGCTCATAGTAACTGAAATATTTTTTTTATATATTCTTCAAATTTTATGGCAAGGGTCTCCAATAAAAAACATTTATTTTGGTGCAAACTTTATTGTAACTGTTTTTTATATGTTTTGTGGCTTACTTGCCACCTCTTCAGGGGCCCCCTGAAAATCCCTTTTAAAAAAATATATAAAACATTATTAATAACAATAATTTAACACATCCCTTAATAATTATTTGTATATATTGTATTAGTAGGTGCCTAATGATATATTTATTAAATCTAAATTATAAATCGCTACTTACATTTCTGAAGTGCTCGTTTCCCTCCTACATTCGTTACGACTGTCCTCACAGAGGAGGTAGATGATACTGACAGTTTCCCGAGGTAGGTTAAGTCAGCTGACTAAAAATCGATTAATTACAAGCCAATCTTGAATCGATTATTTCGCATCATAATTTAATCAATTTAGAAAAAGTTCAACTAATTGATAAAGAATGAAATAATACTAAACGGAAAATAAAAGAGAACATTCACATAATAAGAAATAGAAAAAGGACAGTAAACAAAAAAACAAATCAAATACCTCAATCATATTGTTACGTTTTATTACAAAACCAGTAATAAACGTTGTTAATAAGAGTTCTTTTGAATTGGAAAATTAAACACACACAACACAAAAAGTTTCACAGTTTTTATCACTGCACAATTTATTTAACAATGCACAATACACTTGGTTAATTATTCTTAACTACTGCTCACAGTATACACTGATAGTGTCACTGTTCTTCAGATTACACAGTCCAATAATTCACTCATGTTCACTGAAGTACACAAAAAGCCGGCACTGCACCGCCCTTTACTTCGCGGCACTGCACTGTCTTAAACACGGCACTAAACTGTTACTTACAGTCCCGGCACAACACTGTTCTTCACATAAAAAACACTTTACCACACTGCACTAAGTCGCACTGTAGCGCTGAACATCTCTCGAAGACCGCCGAGCGCAAACAGACTGCAGGCTAAGCTATACACGCTTATATAGAGGAGCGGAAAACATCAAAGGATGAGGCCGAGACTATTCCAGGAAGGACTGGTAGGGACTAGTACGGGTTAGACCAATTAGCGGCATTCTTTGATCTCCTCCACACTCCCCAAACACGCGGCTCCCTCTCTGCCAATCCTTCACATATTTGATTGAAATTAATTGACTTTAAATTATGACGCAAAATAATCGAGTTACAATAAAGTTTGCACCGAAATAAATGTTTTTTATTGGAGACCCTTGCCATAATATTTGAAGAATATATAAATAATATTGGGTCAAGAATAAGAATATTTCTTTATTTTCCCCCTCTCTAAAACTCCCCTCCCCCTCAGTCTGATTTCAGTAGTTAACGAATCTCAATAGCTAATTTCCCTCGTAGGGAAACCTGCTCAGCTAAGAACGATTTGTTTTATTTTATTTTGGAGCTTTAACTATTTGTTTTGTTATGTAACTGTAAAAGTTGTTTACTTTTAGTGGGTTTTTTTTAAACCGCGCAAGTATTGTCATTGACCACACGGCAAAATTATGCTAAAATTCAAAAGTACTTTTTAGTACTTACTTAGTAGTAGTAGTTTTTTTTAGCACTTGTACTATGTACTAGAGTAGAGTGCACTATTGTACCTGATTCATATATCATGCATACCTGTCAACATAATTACTAGGTAACATAGTATTATTTAACTTTCTGCTAGTTGTCTTTACAGAGATTAATCTCAAGACAATTTTTATTTTATTTTGCCATAGTGTCGGATTCTGGGCATTACTAGGTTTTGAAACTGAAGAAATATATTCCCTAAATTCTAGGGACTTTACAAAAACTGCTCATTATGCAGTCGCATGATGGACTTTTATTTGACTGCAAATGGTAAAACCTTTTTTGGTTTCATAATTTATTCAGAGGTTTTATCTATAGTATTTTAATTTAATAATGCCTTGTAAATCATCATATATCCTGGATTGCTGTGTACCCTTTTTTCCAAAGAGGCATTAAAGTTATATTAACTTCTTCTAACTTTTGCTTATTTCTTTTATACTATAGAATACTTTTAACTGTTATATGTGTCAATTTTGTTTAAGGTCCAACTTCAGTTTCCACTGGCATTTGAGTTTAATGATTATTACCTTCGTGTCCTTGCTTATCAATCAGTTTCATGTAGATTTAGAACTTTTTTGTTGGATTGTGAGCTTGATAGAGTTGAATGTGGTATTACAGCAGTTGAGGATAAGAGAGGCTCATTAACATCTCACCATAAAAATGTTGACACTGGATCTGATGACGAGTCTATATATCCAGGTAAGGTTTTAATATATGATTTTGTGTGTGTGTGTGTGTAAAATACTCCATTGATTTTTTTTAATCTTTTTTTTTTATATATTCTTCTTATATTTATTAAACTCAATCACAAACACATACATACAAACATGGACACCTCTTATTTTTCAAATCTTGTCTGATCTCGGTGTTCTCTTCACTTAGATAGAAGGGAAATTGTGGAAACTACTTTTTCTTCTTAATATATACTCAGTTAACCTTTCATTATGTTGATTCATTGGCTTATCACTTCATATTATTTATAATTCTAAAGAAAGTATTGATAATTTTATACAATGGACTCCTTTTTTAATAGGTGGATTGAGAGCTGGAACTCATACTGGACATAATTTGGGACAATCTGTTTTTGATTACATAGAAAAACATAATGCAAGAGCTCCTATATTTTTTAATTTCATGTATACTCCAGACACAGATCAACCTGTAAGTAATACCTACAGTTAAACTATGATAGCTTCTGCATTTATGAGAAAATATATTTTTTTATATATAGATGTGTTTGTAAAAGGCGTTAAAACAAACTATAAATAAATTAAAAATTGTTGTCACACCTATCAGTGATGACGGTCTTCACCGATAGGAATGACAACAGTATCATTTATACTGGTGGAACCAACCCTTTATTTAAATTAAAAACTGGTTTTAATGCCAAATACTTTAATTGCTGGCTTAAAAACCTGACAAAAATTGGGAGTATTCCCATATTTTACAGAAGCCACCAATACTATGGGCAACTGAAGGGTAATTTATGACTTATATTATGTTAGCGGCCCACAAATTCTCCAAAGCATACCAAAAATTTTTAACTTCTATACTTCACTTTCATCTTACGTGGTTAAGAAAGGCCACAAGCAAGGCTGCCACCCTGTTAAGGGGGAGAATAAAGTTAAGTAGATGGGGCTGTTGTGATGTGTTAAAGGGAGATCTTGTCTCCTATGCTATCGAAAGAGCTCTTACCCACAGAACTCAAAATGGAGTGTTTTGTGTACTTTTGGCTTTTATTTTGTTTCTAGAATGAAGTCTGTAATTAAATTTCAGTCAGGCCCAAGCTTTTCTATTCTTTGTGTCAAATTCATTTTTATATTTAAAAGTAATTACACATTTTGGATGTACTTCATTAAATGACGTAGCATTATTTTATACATTTTTATTATAGGTTCTTAGGCCACAGTCAAATATTGCAGTGCTAGATGTTTGGAATTATTACACTAGTGAAGATCTTAAACATGGACCAACTTATGACCTGGAACTATTGCAACTTGAAACATCTCAGCAAGAAGAAGCAGATGCTGTGGAAGGATTACATTCTACTTCTCGACAAGTAGTAATAACAGGGTAATTGGTTTTTTAGAAAATGATTTGTTTTTACATTCCAACCTTGTTGTTACTAGAAATCTTGTCTTCTTCTCTCATTTTTTGATTTCATGGTGACTAAAATACTTACTGATTACAAAAACTTTTTATTGGAAAGTACGAGACGTGTTTTTTAAGTAAGTACCATTTTGAAATTAAAAAAATACGTGCAAAGATATCTCAATAATTTTATTTTTACATGAAAGCCTGTACCTTAATCTACTTTTCTACATAATTTCCTTCATTATTGAGGCACTTGTCATAACGTTGTACCAGTTTATGAATACCCTCCTCATAGAAGTCTGCTGCCTGACTTGTTAACCACTACATCACAACTGTTTTGACTTCGTCATCGTCTTGAAGACGTTGGCTGCCCAGGTGTTTTTTCAAGTGCAGAAACAGATGGTAGTCACTGGGCGCCAGATCAGGGCTGTACGGAGGATGATCTAGAGTTTCCCACTTAAAAGATGTGATGAGATCTTTGATCTGATTACCCACATGTGGACGGGCATTGTCATGCAGCAAAACAATGCCCTTGCTCAGCTTGCCACGTCTTTTGTTCTGGATTGAACGGCACAGATTTTTCAATGTCTCGCAATAAGCTGCTGCATTGATTGTCTCATTACGAGGGAAAAATTCCACAAGCAATACTCCTTTTCTGTCTCAAAAAATTGTGCACATGATTTTCCGGGCAGAAATTGTTTGCTTAAACTTCACTTTTGTGGGTGAATCTGAATGCCGCCATTCCATGGCTTCGATTCTGGTGTGACGTAGGCCACCCATGTTTCATCGCCCGTAACAATTTGGCTTAAGAAATCATCACCGTCGTTGCGGTACCTCTCAAGGAAAGTCAAAGCACTGCCTAAACGTTTGGTTTTGTGCACATCCGTCAACATTTTCGGTACCCAACGTGAGCACAATTTTCGGTAATTCAAGCGCTCGGTCACAATGTCATACAAAACACTACGCAAACATTAGGAAAGTCATCACACAAGGAGGAAATCGTAAAGCGTCTGTTTTCCCTCACCTTATTGTCCACTTCCTGCACCAAACTTTCATTAACAACCGAAGGACGCCCACTCTGTTGTTCATCATGCACATTTGTGCGGCCATCTTTAAATGCACTCAACCACTTTCTTACCATTCCATCACTCATAATGTTTTGTCCGTAAACTGCACAAATCTAACGATGAATATCGATCGGTTTTAGGCCTTTAGCACTAAGAAATCTTATAACAGCCCGTACTTCACAGTCGGCAGGACTCACGATTATCGGAGGCATTTTAAACACTCAGTATACAACGTAAAGTGCCTCAATAATGAAGGAAATTATGTAGAAAAGTAGATTAAGGTACACGCTTTCATGTAAAAATAAAATTATTGAGATAACTTTGCACGTATTTTTTTAATTTCAAAACGGTACTTACTTAAAAAACACGCTACTTATATTCATTCCTTATATTCAAAACTTTATAGAATGTGGACAAATTTCTATTTGCCTTATTAAAATAGTTTCCACCATTTCATTCTCAAAAAATTTTAATTAATCATTGCCTGGCTGGGTAAGTTAGAGGGATTAGCAGATAGACAGAACTGAAAATGGTCCTGTAAATCATGAAACTATTTTCACAATAATAAGTTTTTGGAATGATTGAGTATATTAGTCACCCTATTGAAATAGGTTCCACCATCACAGCCTCAAGGAATTTGGTTTTATATTTTTATTATTTTTAGATAACATGAGCAATAATTCCATAAAAAAATGTATTAATACTATTAATAGGTACAGGAGTGAACAAAGCAGGGAATCAAATCAGTATTAAACAATTTGATTAACAGTACAGAGGTATACGAATAAACAAAGTGGGAGATCTAATCATTATTAAACAATCTTCTCCCATAATCACTTCATTATCATTAGTATTACATTTATGTGTTGGATTTAATTTGGCCTATTACAACTGAAGTTACAGCTAATTTTCTCTATTAGTCTCCTGAGTAAAGTCTACTAAAAAGAAGAGTGCACGACCTTCTCCTCACTGATTGAATAAAAATTTTTTAATGTGTAGTGCCTAATGAAAAACAAATTCTGTTAAAGTGAGAGAATGTGCTTCCCATGCATTATTCTATAAAAAAAAAAAAATAAAAAAAAAAAAGTTAAGAATTTCCCGGAATGTCTTAAGGTGTTGCAAAGATGCACATTTCGAAGAGCCCAGGTGGCTCGTTTGGTAGCGTTTTTCTTTTGTAACTGCTAGATCTCAAGATCGAATCTTGCTGTGTGCTACTATTTTTTTTGTGTAATTTATTTTTTTTTGTTTTTAGCAAGATTATTTAATATTAATAAATAAACAAGAAGTTTTTTTTTAATTATTGACATTTAGTTTTTAAACATGTTCCATATATTTGAAGAAAATTGTTTTCTGTTGAAAGTATAATATAAGGAAATATTTTATATTATAGGGGAAATATATTACTATTAATTGAACACAAATAAATTTACAATATTTTTTTGTTAATATATTAGCATTAATTGTATATAATACATAAAAGTAAAAAATATATAAAGAACAGAAATAAATCACAAAAATTTGTGTAGCATACATTTTTTTACTCTTACAACAAACGTTACATACTAAAAAATTGTAATATTAATTACTGATACCTGTAGTGCCTTTGCAAGATGCTGGATGGTATTGATCATAAAAGCAATGAATTCTGCAGAAGCCAAAATTTCAGGCATCGTGAAAGTTTCTCTTTCACTCACATATCTCGTAACTTTTATTGTCACATTCTGTGATTTCATTTTAATTAATTTACCCTAGAAAGAGAACCTTTGAAATCAAAGTCTTCAAATTGACTTGCAGCAGCCAAAGCCCTCTGTTGCAAGTGTCTTGTTGTAGATTATCTCTAGCCTCTATAAAGCGATCATAGGCCCAAGAGTCAATAGTAGCATATTTATCGAAAATTGTTCCACCCTTTTTTATCTGCTCTTCCTACCCCTTCAAATCCTTCATATATTTTTTAGGGCTTCATTGTTTTTTTTTTAGGTCCAATAAGGGTGTTCTTTTGAAATCATAGCAACTTTTATTTTATCAAGCGGAATGTATTCTTGTTTTTTCACTTCCTTTTCATCTGGTTCATATTCACAATCAGAATCTTAGAAATCATTACTATATTCTAATTCCCAGAACAAATTACTTTCGTCAGGTTCATGTATCCTTATTAATTCTTCATCAGTAATTAATTTTTTCTCAGCAATCATTTACATAGTGTTGTGATATATTTCTTCTCTAAATATTGTTTCATAAGAAATCTTTAGAGGAGGTTCTGGTGTTATCAGATTATTTTCTTCAAGAAGTTTGTCCATGCATACAACGGCACCTCATTTAATTGTACAATGAGTTCATTTTCACTGCTTCCTGGAAGCGATTCTTCTTGTTCAATATTACTTGTTAAAATTAGTTAAACTAGGAATAATGGAGATGTTGCTTGGTCAGCTTCCATTACTCAACTGTTTTATTGTTCTTTTCTTTAAAAAATGTGGCATATACAATAAATAAAATAAAAAATACAAATAAATAAACAGCTGATTAGATTTAAAGAAAATCTGAATTAAAATTATAATAAAAATAAAGCTGTAATGTATAACACTGTTAAAGAATATTTTTATTTTTAGAGCCAGCAAATTTTAAATATCTTTATTAATTATAAAATAAAACAATACAAATATTATCAAATTATCTGTATTATTATTGATAATTGTTATATAGTTATGTATTCAATTAATAGTAATATATTTCTTGTATACTATTAAATATTTCTTTATATTATATTTTTCACAGAAAGCATTCGAATTTTCTTCAAATATTTGGAATAAAATGTTAAAAATTAAATGCCATTAATTAAAAAACTTATTATTTATTTGTTAAAATTAAATAATCTTCCCAAAAAAAATAATCACTACGAGACTCAGTCTCGGGATCTCGTGGTCCAAAAGAAGAATGTACCGACTAAGCCACCGTTACTTTGCAACACCTTAAAACATTCTGGAACTCTAACATTTTTTATAGACAAACATTTGCAAAGCGCATTCTCTCATTTTAGTAAAATTTATTTCTCAATAGGTAATAGACATGAAACATTTTTATTCAAATTAGTGGGAAAGCTGTGCACTCCCCTTGTAAGTATACTATTGTTTTCTAAATAAAGTAAGTTTTATATATATATATATATATATATATATATATATATATATATATATATATATATATATATATTTATATCAAATGGATTAATTTAACTCCATTATTATTGTCGAAACTAATAACTTTTTTTTAATTTATGGTCTCAAATGAAAAATCATAGCTTTTATATTTTAGTATAGTAAAGTTACAATAAACTATCCTCATCTACTTTATTATTCATTACAAAACACCTCATCTATTCTCAAATATACTAGCAGGAATACTAATTTCAATTATTTTTAATCTCCTATTTCAGATATGACAATGTTAGGAATTGTATACCTGATGCTTTTACTCACCTCTTAGAAGAAATTCACAATCTTGAAACTGAATTAGGACATTTACCCCAGAAATGGAAGATACTTTGGGATAAATTAGAGCTTCCAACAACTGACTCATTAACGGTATGCCAAAACTATGAAGTTACTAATATAACATTGCATTATTTTACTTTGAAATATTTTAGTTGGCCTACTCATATTCATAATAGACAATCTTAGTTAATTTTTCAAATATTCAATTATTTCATTAATATAAACTTTATTACTTTGCTGTTTTCATTACTTTTATTTTTTAATATTTTATAAAGTTGTCGGTGGGGTCAGTAAATAAAAATTCCACTTCACTTCCAGACAACTTTATTAGCTAATACTTTACACTACAAGGTGTTAGTTATGTGCTGCTTCTTAATGATGTATAGAATAGTTAGGTATCACCTATAAGAAGTACTCAATCAATAATATGCGTATATTTTTGTTGCTGGCAGTTTCAGACACCTTTGGTATCCTTCTTCAAAGCTACAATAATGAACAAACTCTGTACTAGACTATAGTGGAAATAATATACCTTTTAACTTTTTTACAACGTGGTAATGGAGGACAAGAAAAAAAGAAAATAAACTAACTCCTGTGTGGAGAAACAAAAGTTTTAATAAAAGGAGACTAGATTATAACATTGTAAAACAAATTAACAGATATATTATTTCCATCATAGTCTTGTAGTTTACTGACCCTGCCAACAATACTATGAGATATTATCAAATATTTTTATTAGTTATCAAGTAGTTTCAAAATAACGCAGAATAAGAATATATATATTTTTTTCAATGAGAAGGTTGTGATGCTAAATCCCACCAAAACACTCATGACGTCATTGGACATTACATATGGATCTATTTACATACTTTTGTAAGTGATTTTTATTTTTTCTACTATTCATACAGATATTGACAAGCAAACCTTGGAAGAAATATAAAAGAATATTAAAACTATGTAAATAAATCTGTATTTTGTGACTGATAACATTTTCTGTGTTTTGGTGGGTTATTTGTTGTTCAGATTTATTTCCCTGATATTTTAGGCTCAGAATGGTAAATGGATTTTTTCAATATGAAGTTCTTATAATTAAATAAAAGGCAATTGTTTAATGCTTCTATTTAGAAATAGGATAACCAAATAATTTAAATCTCTGTTAATTTGATTGTTGATTGATTGACTGTTAATTGAATATGGTGATACAATTTAATTTAATTTTAAAATGTTCATTTATTTATCTCTTGTTATCTGTTTATGAATGGTCATATTTCATTTTGTATTCCTTGACTGATACGATACTTGGAAATGACAAGTTGAAATATGAATTAATATTTTTGTCTCACATTTAATTTGACTCACTCTGAATTGTAATCGTAGGGGGGGCATAAGCCAGAATTTGGTAGAATAAAAAACTAGCATGCAACAGTGATTCAAACCATCACTAGCCATTACCTTACAGATGAGCTAAGTGCTACTCATCTCCCTAACAGTTAATACCGTGGTAATGGTTATACCATGGTTATATTGTCATTTGAGTTGATGGGTAGGTACTAATTATTCGGATTCTACTACTATAAATAACTATCATTTGATATTCTTGTTTACAGAGACATGCATCTCTAAGTACAGCATTAGTCAGATCTCATGGGCGTCTTCTTCATAAAAGATCAACGTTAGAAATTCTTATGAGAGGGAAAATGGTTGATACACAGCCATCCATTGCCCCTATATATTCCCATCCACATAGATTTGAAAAACATAACTTCACTACACCCACATATTGTGATTTCTGTACAAATGTCTTGTGGGGCCCTGTTAAGGTAAGTAATAAACATCAACTAAACCCATTACCAGTTAATGATAAGGCTGGCGAGGTAAGAAAGACTTGGACACTATATTTGACTGTGAGTGGATGTTACTGTATTACTGATTAATTTTTCTTCGTAATTCTATGGAATTTATATATCTGTGAAATAAATAAATTTGCCTTGCAACATCTCTTGAGGAACAAGGAGGCAGTTTTGTTATGCCATTTTCCCTTTAGATTTTTCCTCTTTACTGGTATTCATCAGGACTGTTAGGTGCCTGAGATGGTTAAAGGAACTGAGAAGCATTTTAATTGTACTTCTATTGAAAAGTAAGTGCAACACTTAGTTCCTAACCTGGGTCCTTCTACTGAAGCAGTAGGTGATACTCACTGAAGTAGCTAGTACTGATCTTTACTGGAATGTACCTATATTAATTATTATAGGATTTTATTATCATTTTTCACTTAGGGTATCAGCCTGCTAACTGAATGAATCTTCATTTCACTGATCAGAATGTCCTTAGTAACTGATGATATATCAACTTTTTTTTTAGAAGCATGATTAGTAGGCAACATTTCCTGAGCATGTTTTAGTTCCTATAAAAGTACTTATCAGGCCCATTTTCATTTGGTGTAGAAAATAAATTGAAATGCCAGACCACTTTAATAAAATCACTGGATTATCTTAGTTCGTTGTTAAGATGTGTAACAAATGTCTATACTCATTATTCTATATATTTATAACATTTTAGTAGAAAAGGTTACTATGATTCTTTTCAGACTGGCCTTCGCTGTATTGATTGTGGTTATAGTTGTCATGAGAAATGCTGTGATAATGTGCCAAAAACATGCACTAAATACAAGTCTGTTTCTGATGGAACTCATACTAATCAAACATTAAACAGGAGTGGAGGTGATACTGCTTCAGTTAATTCAAGTATGTTTTTATTTAGTTTTAAATATAATTATTGTATAAGAACTATATTTAATGTAGAACTTTATGTTAGCAAAGATCTGGGCAGAAGGGATAATAAAGAATAACAAAAATATAAGGAAAATAATATGTTTACCAACAGTAAATATTTATAACATTTTGGTGTGGGTAATGTGTAGAATAATAAGAGAGAAGTGAACAAAACAATTTAATAAGTGTATCAACAATTTACAATGTTTTTGGGAAGTTTCGCACGAGGCACTGACTGTTCTTTTCTCATTCTTCTAACCTTGATGAACAGGTTATGCACACATTGTTACCATTAGCCCACACTCGCTCCCGAATTACTATTAAATTTTAAAGCAGAGGGACCCCAGGTGACAGATAGACGCAAGTTTATATAACTGTTAACTGTTACATCACTCCCCCCCCCCCTACGACTTGGTCGCAGAAGCGCACTGGAAGGCGAATGATGCGGCCCTGTCGGGTGATGATGACAGTAGGTTGCTGGTGCTTCTGCGTCGGAGTAGTTGCTAGATTCCTTGGCAGCTAGGTCCGGAGGAGGTCTGGTAGGAGTTGTAGATGTACTGGCCTCGGAGGTACTGGTTTTACTCTGTCCAGAGATAGTCTTTGGTCCAGAGGGCAGTTGTAGGTCTATCGTTTTATCACCTCTCTTGAGAACCAAGTGGGGTCCAGAATAAGGTGGTATGAGAGGCTTTCTCACAGGAATACATGAGTGCAGGTCTTCAGGTCCTTTGGTACAAAAGGCTGGCTGGAACTTGCTCTGTGAAGTGCTGGCCGAAGGTGTCTAAAGTGGCTTCGGAGTCTGATCAAGAATTCATTCGGTTCTTCTGGTCGTGAGGTGTCCTCTAACAGTTCTCCTGGCAGCCTCAAAGGTTGGCCATAAGTTAAGTTCAGCTGCACTGGCTAAGTTATCATCTCTGATAGCTGAACGTAGACCAAGCAGTACCGTTGGCAGAACAAGCGTCAAGGTGGATGAACTAATGAGCTGCACAGTGAGAGCACATTTAGGGTCCTGTGCCATCTTTCAATACATCCGTTATTTCAATATATCCGTTGGACTGAGGGTGATATGCCGCTGTACGGATGTGTCTAGAACTGAGGATGACCATTAGGCGATGGAATAAGTTGCTCGATATGTTTTCAATGGGTTCCGCCTCGAGCCAATGTGTGTAACGGTCTGTGATGATAAGACAATACCGTTTACCATCAGACAGAGGCAAGGGACCTATGATATCAGCATGAATTTGCTCGAACCGTCCCGTCAGAGCAAATGTACTAGGTGGAGTTATGGTATGGCGGTGGACTTTGGAGCGTTGGCATGCTATACAGCTGCGTGACCAGGTAACCAAATCTGTGTTCATATTGGGCCAGAAATACCGCTGAGTTATCAGGCGCTTCTGGAAGATCTCTCTTCTGAGACTGGTTGGGACATACGGCCAAATCTTGGCACTTGTCTCGCATAGGATTGGTGTCTGGAGGTTAGGCATGTCCATCCACTTCAGCTGAAGACTAGGAATTTTGAGTATTTCCATAATGTCTTCGTCTTTCTCCTGTTCATTTGCTATCCTCTCCATGTTGTCTGGGAAAAGAACTTCTTCCACACGTGAGAGAATATCAGCTACCTTGTTATCTGTTTCGGAGACATGATGGATGTCAGTAGAAAACTGGCTAATAAAATTAACATATCTGATCCACATGGGAGTAGCATTCTTGGACTTTTTGAAGAATGCATACACCAATGGCTTGTGATCGGTCTGAATGCTGAAAGTTCTTCCCTCGATAATGGGTCGGAAGTGTTTGACTGCTAGGTAGACGGCTAGAAGTTCCCGATCATAAGTAGTGTCTCGCTGCTGAGCTTCTGACAAGGACTTTGAAAAGAATCCTAGTGGTCTCCAGGAGTCTCCTTCCCGCTGCTGTAGTACTTCACCTACTACTGTGTTCGAGGCATCGCAAGCAAGGGTGATTTCTGAGTCTGTTGCTGGGTGAGTGATCAGGACTGCACTTTGTATGTCCACTTTGCACTTGTTGAAAGCCTCTTCCGTTTCGGGCTTCCACTCAATGGGAGTCCTGTCATTCTTCTTACAGTTTCCTAAGAGAGCGTGAAGGATCCTCTGAAAATGTGCCGCCTTGGGAAGACTCTTCCTTTAGAAGTTGACGATTCCGTAGAAACGGCGTAAAGTACCCTTGTCCACAGGTCTGGGAAAGTCCAAAATTTCCTTTATCTTTGATAGAAGTGGAGCGATGCCTTCAGGGCTGACGTAACCGAGGAAGTTCACATTTGACTTGCAGAAACAGCATTTGTCCGTGTTGATGGTAAGTCCATGCTCTGGAAGACGCCGGAAAACTTCTTCCAAGTGGCTCTTGTGCTCATTTTCATCCTCGAGGAGATCAAAATATCGCCTATGTAAGTGAAAGTGTAGGTCTCTGAAGATTGAATCCATCATTCACTGGAACGTTTGAGCTGCATTACGTAACCCAAATGTAATGACGACTTCGAACAACCCAAAAGGTGTTATTATGGCTGTCTTCTCAACATCCTCAGTGGCTACCGGAACGTGGAAATATTGATTGAGATCCAAGGTAGTGAAAATTGTCTTACCGTAAAGATTCGTGGACATATCGTGTAGATTAGGAACACTGTAATGGTCGGGAAGCGTCTGGGAGTTGAGACGTCTGTAGTCACCACATGGTCGGATACTGCCATCTTTCTTCTCAATGATATGTAGAGGGCTTGCCCAAGGGCTCTTGCTTGGGCTGCATATACCTTCGTCGACCATTCACTGGAACTCCTTCCGAGCTGCATTGTAGCAGGCAGCAGGAAGTCACCATGTTTTCGCTGTGACTGGAGGCCCTCTGGTTTCTATGCGATGGCGTACTGGGTAGTTAGCTTCCTGTAAAACAGGAGATGACCATGTGACATTAGGAAACTTACGAAGTAGGTCAAAGTACCATTTTCCTTGAGGAACAGCGTGAACCGAAGGAATATTCTGAGTGGCAAGAGTGTCTCTGGAGCTAAGGCTAGTCTTTCCATCCAATAAACAATATCCTTTCATGTCGACTAAAATGTGGAAAAGGAAGTCAGCACTGAGAATAGGATGACTTACGACAGCTATGATAAAGTTCCATGAAAGTGGTCTCCGCAGGCCTATGTCAAGTGAATGCCTAACCTCACCATAGGTCTTTATGGGTGTCCCGTTTGCTGCGTAGAGAGTCATGCTCACGTCATGCCCTTGCAGCCGTGTCGTCTCGAGGGTACAACAGATATGGAGGCTCCTGTGTCAACCAGGAATCTGTCGGACATGGATTTGCCCTTAATAAAGAGGCGTTGTTGAAGTTGTGAGCGACTGACTCCGCCTTATCAGCCACAGCGATCAGTTTCCCTGGTTCATTGCTTTATTCCAATCACAGGGTTCCCGGCATTTGCATGCCTTGTCCTTTAAGAAATGATGTTAGTACCACAAGTTGTGCCCTCTGCTTCGAGAATGTTGCCGTTGAGTACCCCTATATGATTCTCCTGAGCGGCTTCTAAATCTCTGTTGTTTGAGTTGACTCTTGAGGTTACTAATCTCCAACATGAGTTTCTGAATAGCCTCTTCTAAATGTGAGGTGGATCCAGTTGTGTGTGTGTTTCTCGTGGCAGATACTTGGTTCGTAAATTTCTGCTATCCTATCTGCAGAAGCAGCAAGTGTAGCCTGCATCTGGCCAGGGAGTGCTCTTAACCATACAGATCTCAAAAGATCCAGCGGTATTGTGGAACCAGCGAGCCGCCTCATTTCGTTAAGGAAGTAGGATGGCCGTTCTCCATCGCTCAACTTTCTATCTTCTAATATCCTCCTGATCCTCAAATTTTCCAATTCAGCAAAAATGTGAATGAGGTGAGCTTTCAAACTCTAATAAGGAGTGTCTGCAGGAGGCTGTTTGACTATATCCGTCACTTGCTTGAGCACTTCATATTCCAGATTTTGAACCACTATTTGAAATGTTAGTTTACTTGAAATAGCCTTACTTGTGGAAAAAGCTGCCTCCGCTGTGCAGAACCAGAGTTCAGGATCTGCTCTCCAAAAGCTAGGTATCCTGGCTGCACATGATACACCTTCTACAAAAGGTGTGTGAAGGCTTGGAGTTAGCTCCAGTCTTTTCTTCATTAGTCATTGTCCCACACTTTTTTAAAACAAACAGAACATTACTCACTCTCGGGGTCACCACTATGGTATGGGTAATGTGTAGAATAATAAGAGAGAAGTGAACAAAACAATTTAATAAGTGTATCAACAATTTACAATGTTTTTGGGGAAGTTTCATACGAAACACTGGTTGTTCTTTTGTGATTCTTCTAACCTCGATGAACAGGTTTGCACGCAGTGTTGCCATTAGCCCGCACTCGTTCCCGAATTACTATAAATTTTAAAGCAGGGGGCCCCATGTGACAGCTAGACGCAAGTTTATATAACTGTTAACTGTTACAACATCATTATAATCAATAAATATATTCACCTTCTTTACTAATGAATATTTAAGTGACTATCTCAAGAGAAAGTATGCTTGAAGCTACTTAAAACTGTTTAGGAATTTATATATGGTAACTTATCAAAGGAAACTGGGATTCTCCAATTGTTCCTGAGGCAGGTTTTAGTATGGTTTTCAGGGCTTCAGTTGGCTGATAATTGACAGTTTTTGGTAAGATTCAGCAGTGATATAAAAAAATGCTCGGTTTATTACTCATTTATTTTTCTACTTATTTATAACGCTCTCCAAGGGGAGGCTTTTTCGCAAGTTTCCACCATTTATTCTGCCTACTGAGCTATCAAATAGTGTGGAACTCTTATGTAGTTTCTGTTACTGACACCAATGCTATGCGAGTCACAGAAAACATTCTGTGTTTGGGATACTTCTAGTTTTGAAGAAAGTTTTTATGTTCATGTGTGTGAATTGTTTCCCACATTTTCTCTGTCTCTGAATTGATTGGTGATTGATGCAATATTAGCTTCCAAGTGCCAAATCTTCTTCCTTGATTTTTTATAATCAAGTCTGCATCGCAGAGAGACACTGCTTTACTTCGCACAGACTTCTTAATCAACCTGATAATAGTGTAGTAACTCCCATAATTAAACTGAGACTAGTTGAAGAAAAACGTCCACTACACAGAGGGTTGCGTAAACTGAGCAGATTTCCCACTTGGTGGTGACCCTCTCCCTCTCCCTCTCCCTCTCCCTCTCTCTCTCTCTCTCTCTCTCTCTCTATATATATATATATATATATATATATATATATATATATATATATATATATATATATATACATACGTGTGTGTGTATTTTTATGTTAGCTGATAACTCATTTTCCTTTCCTTTATATTATATATATATATTGCCATCACGTAATTTGATGATTTATTAATGTTTTCAAAGGTGTGACTGCTATGCAAACAACTAACCAGCAATACTATGATCAGTTTTCTTCTAATGTTGCTGAAAATAGAACACATGAAGGGTATTTGTATAAGAGAGGTGCTTTATTGAAAGGTTGGAAACAAAGGTGGTTTGTTCTGGATTCTATAAAGCATCAATTACGTTATTATGATGCTGTGGAGGATTCTCATTGCAAAGGATTTATTGGTAAGCTCTACTTATAATCTTCAATTTTAGTTTATGATATTAAGCAGTATATTGAGGAGCAAAGATCAAGGTCCAGAAATAACTAAGGACTTGATTTCTTTGTCTTTTCGTTGGATCAGGTGACCAAAAAACATAATATATTCACTTCTGAGAGAATAAGTCTAGAGGAAATCCAGATGGAATAAAGAATGTGTAAATGTTGACCATGCTATAAGCGATCAAGCTAGGGTTTCACTTAGGGTGGCCTTTCCTAAACCCATAGGGTCTGGGTTCCTTGAGAAAATCTGGGTGGAAGTGTGGTATCTGACTCAATATAGAGACCAGAAGAAGGAAGTAAAGACCCTAATACTTTACTCATTTTTAGCTCTTGCAGAATAGCTAATATTGTCACTCTTAAATCTTTTACAAGCTCCATTTGCTTATATCTAAAATAGCAACAAGATAAAAAAGTTGCATTCTTTTGTACCTGGCAAGTAGCATTTTGCAAGTGGTTTTCAGTGTTCTTTCTGTCATTAATTCAGGTTATGTGGAGCTATCCCCATAACTTTCAAGTATATGGACATGGATTTTTGTGTCACATTTAATTGAACCATGAGTTGTTGCATTTGAAACACATTCTTACCCACCATTGCCTAATAATTTGCTGTCTCCTACATTCTTCATTTCTTAACTTCAAAATTGCCCTTTTGAGTCTTTTAAACCACTCAAAACATTGTTATTTACCATGATTATTATAATCTTCAACAAGTATTCGATGTGATTCTGAAGCAGTTTTCTTTAAAGAGAAACTGAAAATCAATGCTTCCTGCAAATCTTAGTTTGTAGGGACAAAATGACATGTTTAATGCTATTATAAACTATTCTGTTGTGTAAAACTTGTATTTTTGTGAGTTGCCAATAATGTGGTTCCATTCTAACTATATTGACATCCGGTGCCATTTATGGGCAAATTAAGTTTTATATTTACACACCTGGTATTTCTTGAAGTGGTACTCATATTCACTATACCATGACAATAAAAAAACATTGTCAGTAGTTAAGGAGCTTGAGGAAGTAATTTTTAAACAGTATTAGTCAAATACAATCTTTTTACTAACATACCCAATTTATTTCATTGTTTTAGACCTAGCAGAAGTAATGTCTGTATCTCAAGTTCCTCCCATTACAGGACCACCAAAGAAAACAGATGATAAATCTTTTTTTGATGTAAGTTAATTAAAATTTATACTTTTTTTAATTTATTTATATTAAAAGTTAACTACTTATATGCAGTTCTACAAAGTTATAATTGTACCTGGGTGCATTTTGTATTAGAATCCAAGTAGATAAATGATGTATTATTGTTTTTTTTTTCTGTTTTACTTATTTTTCATTATTGTTAACAAAACTTAAGCTTTCTTTTTTTTAAATATGTGATTATCTTTATTATTTTATTTTTATAGCTCCGAACGAGTAGAAGAACATATAACTTCTGTGCAGCTGATTCTGTTTCGGCACAAGAGTGGATAGAAAAATTACAGGCTTGCTTGCAATAATTCAATCTGTTAATAACATTATTACAATTAAGGTCTCCGAGTATTGTCCGTGTCATACATTGGAGTCTCAAAAAAGCCCTAAAAGAATTGGAAACATGTTCAGCGAAATTGTCAGAACTTGAAGACACGATCAAAACCCTATTGTAATAATGACAATGACCGTGGAAGTTTACGAGTATTTTTGTGAATAGCAATTTAAGTTTAATTTAGTTACCAAGTCAGAGATACCATTTGAATCTCCTTACCCTTAAACACATATCACGCGTGTAAATAACACTGAAAATTTATTTAAACATTTTTATTTAATTTCTTTTTTTAAATAAAGAAATAAAAATCTTCTTAGACTAATATATAAATTGTAAATTTATATTTTTATACAACTCGAATTTTGTATAGTTTTTTAGAAACGTCAGAGATGCGAGATAGAGATTGTAATAGTGATTATGTTGATAATGTAACAGGATATAAAACACCAGTGTCAGAAATACCTCAAAGGTATTGGGCAGATGCTCATCAAAAAATTTGTGTAATAAGTAGATATCTCCTTTTTTTTTCTTTTTCTTTTTTTTGTATAAAGAATTTATAGTTTATTAATGTATATAAAGAATATTATATGTTCATGCCTACATACCATGTTTGCATGTACAAGTGAGAGTATATAAAAAAAAATTATATATATATATATATATATATATATATATATATATATATATACATATACACATATATTTATACATATTCATGCTATCATCCAAATGCATACCTGCTAACTCCCTATCTTTAGGCAGGAGACTCCCGGTTTTCCCCCTTTCACCCACCCATCTTCTTAATATTAATTCTCAATCCTCAAAATCCTGTGCATAGTTTTGAATGAAACATTTGAAGTGATGTACAACTTGTGCATCTGATAGATGGCAAATCCATTTTACTTGTTTTAGTATCCCTTTCTATCACTGCATAGATATATTTGTCTGGCTTGGTTCTTAGTTTGTACCTGTCTAAAAATGTGTGACTTTATAAGAGTTTTGATATTCTCTGTTGTGAATACTAAACTTAAATTATTGTGTATAATGTTCCAAGTTTTTCTTCATAGTTTGTGGGTGAAAGGTAAGTGTATCTAGTCTTCGGAGTATTGTTGTTGTTGTTTCATAAATTATGTTCATTTAGTTCTCTTTGTGTAATGTCAGATCTTTTTCCAACAGGCCCCCAACCTCGATGTTTTTCAAAGGCTATTAGGGTACGGCATTTTTTCTGAGCTGACATTATAGGTAAATGTAAATACGAAAATAACTCCTTTTTTAAATGAGTCAAGGAGAGGCTCAAGTTTTGCATTTTGTTGTGTTTTCAAGATTATTTTTTTAGTATCTTCCATGGAGGGAAGGAGACATTATTAAACATGTAAAAATAATGAAACATTGATAGTATGTTGAATAAATAAGAAACTCAATTTCAAAGTTGACACTCCAACAGCGTGACATGTGCTAAAGTTCAACACATGTGATTATTGTTGAACACTGTCATCCTATCTGGGCACACTGTCCCTTTATTTAGGAAAATGTTCCTAAATTCAAAAATTGCCACGGATTACTGTTCTGCCAGGACTAAATCTTTGGCCATTCTTGCAGGAATGTGCCATAAAGAATAAGAGAGTTATTGCATCCTTGAATATGAAGTATTTTTACAGCAACAGGCTGTGGCACCAACTCGGATTCAAAGTTATCAATGATTACCTTTTGTAATGCCCTTTATCAAATTCAAAATTGCCTTCTTGAAGTTTCTGTTTTAGAAGGAACTTCATGAGCATTAATATTGCCAGTGTTATGAATACAAAGTTGGAAGAATATAACATCATCTGAGAATAGTTTAATACTCTTGATGCAATTTATGCTTCTGCAATGTTAGGGTTAAAGAAGGGTGTAAGAAATGAAAAATCGATTTGTTGTTGGGTGTCCTGGTCATCTAATAATTTAGATGTTGAAAAGGGATTTACATGCCTACCTGTTAGGGTTGCTGAGCACTTTATAGGCATTTGTTATTATTTAAAAAGGAGTTCAATGAGTTTCAAAAATTGTACAATGTAGAAGTGCGAAAAATTCTCGAAAATATATCCACACTGTGGTTACCAATGTTTGTCAAGGTTTCTACCAAAACCAGAAAAATCCCGGTGATTTCCACCTATTTAGAAAATGAAAATGGTGCCAGCTCCTTCCATCCCATCAGAAAATGTCATGATTTTTACATTTGGAGTTTGGCAGGTATGCTAATGTATATTGTACATAGAACCTGTATAATTTGAATATATTCTTGTGAATAGTCAATAAAAATGCTTTAATGTTTATATTTTTTTTAGTCACTATGTGATATTTATTCAGTTTTATTTTAATGTTATGGGATACTTGCCATATATATTTAGCAATAATATATATGATTGAAGTCACTTTATCAGGTGTGAATGTATATAAATGTTTTTATAAACTGCTGTTTAATACTCATTTACCTTTGTTATAAAGTTCTGTGTTACCTTATTGTTTATATAAATAGTTAAATGCAAATAAAAATTTAGAATGCTGTGTTATAATAACAATAATCTTCAATGATAAAATTTAGTGTTGTGTATTATATATATACAGGTTTTATGCTTAAAAAATACATAAACAGAATGAATAGTGAAGAAAACTTGAATGTTATTGAAGATATATCTTTTATTTTATTTTTTTTACTATTGATGATTTTGTGGAGGCTGCCATCACATTGAAATATAATTCACTCTGAGGATTCGGTTCTTGTTTAAGACTGACAGTTGTTTTGTCAATGTTGTATTTACGAATCTTTTAGTCTTTAATGAAAAATTTCAATTTTAAATTATTTATAAACTTCCACTTTATGCTACTACTGCTAATCAGGGCAGGTTATCTCTAGGTTACCAGCCTTTTCTAGGCGAAGTGGGACCAATGATTTCATTTTTTTAGTTTGTCTCTAATAGTTCTGCTATGTCTCTAGGTTTTCCAAGCAAATTAAGACCAATTCCTTAACTCAGATAACTTGATCCCCTAAAAAATTTAAAACTTCCAAATTTTTGATAAATGGTTTTTCTAGACTTATTTGGTGTTTACAAAATATGTTAGGGTCACTCTTACGGTTTAATATGTAGCTAACAAGAACTGGAATTATTTAAACCATTAAATTGCATAAACCTTTTTAATAATAATGTTCATTTGCTAATATTCATTTTTTTTTTTAATTGGGACATTTTATTTTTCTTACTAGGAACTATAGCCCATGAAACACCTGGATCTTTGCCTCCACCATTCTTGACCATTCCTTGCAGTTTTTTGTTCGGGTTTCTCCTTTTTATGGATGGCCAACCACCTGCAAGTGCAGTGAGAAAGATCCCTTCTTGATCCTGATAAAATTTAATCTGATGACAGAAACCCTGCAAGAGACATTTAACATCTTTATGAAACTTATGTGTCTCATGTCCTGCACCTTCCTGAGTTAGGTTCAGTTGCTGTTCTCTTTTTATTCAGTGGTCTATTGGCCTTTCTTCTCTTTTAAACATTTACATTTTGTGTATAACAAATATTTCTTTGGAGGATTCTACGATATACCTCATTTCTTTCTATAATTATCTAACTATCTAACCAAGGGTCCTTGGGAAGGCTTACCATTTGCCTTTATCCTAATACTCATTTGCCACATTTTTTATTGTATCTTTTAGCATCCCCTACGTGTTTTTAGATTCAAATCATTCTCATTCCATTGCTGGCACTGCTTTTGAAGTTCCTCCTAGTAACAACACAGTTCAAAGGATTCATCTACAAACATCTCTGTTACAGGCATATGTTGTTCTTTTTTTTTTTTTTACATCCACTTTATCCCACTGGGGCTAATCAAGATGGACTACCTATTGTTTTCCCTCCTATTCTAAACAGTCATGGTGGTAGATTATTACATCATTGAAAAACTGAACTATATTAAGCTGGACTCGAACCAGCAGCTCTTGTATATAGTGACGTCAAATTTTTGGGCCACATCCCCAAATAGTGGTCCTGTCACCTGCCTAATTGTGACTACCCTTTATACAGTGTAGATATATTTAAGGGGACTTGAGATATTGGTTCATTTTTTAGTTATTATATTTTATACTTTGATCATAGTGTCGTACCTCAGATTTTGGGGCCTCCCCGCACCATCGTCCCTAGGGCTCCTTAATCGTCACCACTGTGATGCACTGTATCTCTTTTAAACTGTTACTATAGTTTTAAGAAACATCAGCCATACAATATTTTCCTCTTACTTTTTAAGTCCTAAATTTTACAGAAAATCTACTCAAACTTTTTTTTTTTCTTCATTGGATCAGTTGTTTATTATCCATTGTTTTAATTACGTTCTTCCAAAACTGTTATAGCTTTTTTTATAACATACTACTACTTTTTATTTTCTATTTCAGACATTTACAAACATTCTTATTTTCTAAGAGGAAAAAAATATTGTTACATATAAAGATCAGACAGGAATTAAATGAGAAATCGAATAATAATTAATAAGTTTAAGTATTTCATTTATATTTAAGTAATTTAGAACGATATATTTTTTCAAAAGATACATGTGATGTCTGCATACTATTAATATATTTTAGTACATTTTGAGTTCAATATCATTTCATATTTGTATTAAATTTGGAGAAGTATTTTTCACTGTTCTTTGTGTGTATGTGTTACAAATTTGTCTATGAAATGTGAAACTTTCAAGTTTTTTTATTCTTGAGTTTTTTAGCACTGGAGATGTTGAGTTATATATTCATTTTTGTCCTCTATGATTAAGCTGCTTTTCTTCCTCTAGTTAATTTTGCGTTATACTTGAGGTTTTAGAATTAGGAATAATCCCTAATTTTTTAAGCTGAATTACGTTTTCCACGGTTCTGTTTGAGTGCTTGTTTGTATTGTAAGTTTATTAAACCGAAACTATGTTGTTTTTTTTAAATAAGCTTTCTTATGGTGATTTTAAACATGCATTTCCTAGTGATTTGTTAAACATATATTATATATTTTAGGAAATGTTTAGTATTTATGTTTTATTATACTATCTACATTCAGTATTGTCATATTACACATACGTATAAATTCCTCTTTGTTGTTTGATACAATTTCTAGAACTTTTATAAAACTATGTTATAAAACATTCCTTTAAGTGTTATTATTTTCACTTGTTCGATACATGTTTATTATATTATTTGTTCTTGTTTGTGTTGTTCCATATTCATTTTTGTACTTCATAGTTTCCTTTGGAAAACTAATGCAATAATTAGATTTTCTGTTTTCTATATGCTGTTCTTTTATTTTATTTGGAGTATTATTCCCTTTTATACATTTATCATTTTACATATGCATATATAAAAGCACTGATGTTATATGTGTTCATTCATATATCTTTATAATACTGCTTTAGATATGATTTTCATAATTTATTTTGAAAATTGCTCAGCAATTTGGTTATAAATTGTTCTTGTTTATATAACAGTACATTACTGTAGTTTTTTTATTGAAGTAAATTTTATTTTTCAGTTTACAAAATAAGAGTGATTTCAATATTGCCAAACCTCTTTTGCTCACTATACTGCCAAGATCGTTGTAAAATGTGCTTTTTAGAAATATGGACATTTCTCTCAAAATAATTAATTGTGAGTTTTTAATCAAATTTGCTTTTAATCCTCTTTATGGACTTCACCTTGAACATTTAATGATGCTCTTCATTGTTTACTATGAAGAAAAATCTGTTTTAGAGTGCCTTATTAAATTAAATTTTTACTGCATGTGTTTTTAATTTTAGGTAATTTAAAATATTTGGAATTCCATATGTTTCTGTCACTCTTTTCTTTGTGTAGCAGACTATACTTTCAGAAACTAAGAAAAAAAATCAGGGAAAACCATTTTCAATTTGCTGGTGGTCTATGAGTTGTATTTTTGTTTCTGAAACAGATATTTAGTGCGATATTATTTATAAGGCATTTTTTAACAATTTTCACAAATTCACTTTAGTTGATTGAAATAAAAAAATGTAAAATAAAAAATTGTGTGGAGATAAGTGCTTTTATTGGACATGCTCTTCATTTTTGCATTCTATAAATTGTAATACAAGAACATTAATATAACTCTTATATTATGACAGGGCCTAGCCTTAAACTTTTACTTACTAGGTAAGTTAAGTCTAAACTTGAGATTGCCAGTTATACGTTTTTGACAAAAAATATAAATATAATTTACATTTTTAAAAATTTAAACTCCTGACCACAAATGATCAAAGAACATGAAAAATGTAGACCTTTTCCAATTAAAGTATTTAAGCTAATTCGAATGTTTTAAATTCTATTTCAGGAGTGCTACTCCACACAATTCATTATCAAGCATTGTTAAATATTAATTAAATTACTAATACTTTGGTAAATGTATGGATCTATTCATTTTCACCAAATGTCCTGAATATTTCCCTGAAATTACTATGCTAAAACATCTATAGAAATTTTTCTTTTTATCACAAAGAACCATTCTCTGTAGTCAAGAAGAAATCGTTCGTGATTATGTAATATTCTTTCAATTGAGCCTGATGAGTTAATAGAGACAGAATGTTTTATGACAATTCAATGAAATTTATTAGAGTTCAGGATATGAAGTTGATGCTGAGTTAATCCATGAGTTTCTACAAAAACAAACTGACTTAGAAATGATTTTGAGCATGTAGGTATGAAAAGTATATATCATATATAGTTAAGCTTATTGATCTCCCTACAGAAACCAGCTTTTTAAGTTATTTTTTTTTATACTTTGGTTTCCTCGATTTTCAGCAATGAATATTCTGTTCTTAATAACTTTATCCTAACATAAGTTCTTAAAAGGGGTCAGTTGGAATAAATAAATATTATGGGGCAGGCATTATATGACTTTAATAATTAATCATTTCTAAACATTTGGGTTCCTTAAGAGATAGTGTTTGTGTTGCTCTGTTAGTTTGACTTGTTGAATATAATGAAAGAAAAATATATTTAAGGGAGTTAATTTTATAATTATACAGAGAGTGACTGATATCCCTAGATTAAATTATATTTGATATTTTTTTAAAAAAATACATTCCAGATTAAATTAATTTTCTTTCATTCAAAAATTAGGACGGGGACCCATTTTAATTAACATTTGATGTTGGTATTACTAACAAGAAGTTGCTAAAATGAAATCCCTTTGGAAAAAGAAAACAAACTAAATTATCCATATCTTTGGGTTTTATTTGAGAAAATCTTTCTGCTTACCCTGTAGTATTTTATTTAAAAAAACAACAAGGCCCACATTTTTTAATAATAGTTGGAAAGTTACTTAGATAAGCTGTTTTGATATTTTCAATAGACAATTGAAATTTAAAAATCAGATGTTCTTCCTATTGGAAAACTTTATTTAACTTACACAAATAGAAACCTAAAAATACTCCTAACTGCTTACTAAAATGTTTTGAAGATTTTTGACCTGACATGAACCTTTTTGATTCAAATAACAATTCAAGAAATAGTTCTCTATCAGTTTTCTACAACTTTTCCATTTATTGGCCAGTGCTTAACAACAGTGCACTATTTCTATAGTTATGAGTCAAGTAAAAACTAAACTTGGAAATAAGCTAAATAAATAACTAGTACAGTTCAATAAAGTATCATTGAAGAATTTTGAAAAAAATATATAGTTTCATATAAATCTATAAATTTTAAATTAATTATTATAATATTATTTTATTACATAAGAAGAATTTTATTTTAAAACGTTTTTGTGGAGGGTGGGTGATGGGCCTATTACTTTCATAAATTTGATAACAGTCTCACTTTAGTTGATTTGTTTAATATGAGTTGAATTTATTTATTTTTTTTATTGCAGTCATATACTATACATTCTGTTTTATACAATTTTTGTAGGAGAGAAGAGCTTAATAATCCTTTTATTATTTAACTAGACAACAAGAAAAAAATCCCAAAAAGGTTATCAAGAGACTAAGAAATATTTGGTTTACTTTCATAAATTTTCATATAACACAACCCACTAGAAACCAAAATTCATATCAACACTGATTAATTCTTCAGTCTTTGATATTTAATATTTTACTATAAGTTAATTTATTTTTAAACCTTAAATATCGATGACCTTCTCTATATGCCTACTCCTCCATTAACAAGCTCAACCCTTCCTGTAACTCCCTCAATAGGAATTATGCTTGCATCAGCCATTGATGTGTTCTTAATTTGTGCATGTTCATATAGAGCGCTTTTTTTTTTTTGTATTTATCTAGTGTTTTGTGTTGAATAGGAACAAATGTAGTTAAATTCCGTACTGAGTAATACTAATAATATTGATTTCGTAAATGGTTCTAATTAACATTAGTTTCAGTTTTCTTTTTAGGAAATAATTGATTAGGAAATTTGGGTTTAATGTTCTGTGTTCTTTTTTTTAATTTTACATAATAAAAAAAATTACCTGTAACAAATTTGGAACTAATTATCAATCATTGATTTTTTTTTTATGGGGTCATCATGGTATTGCATTATAAATTATTGTAGGTGAATTGATTGAATAGTGTTAATGAGTTTAAAAAAAAAACACTGAACTCTTGTGTTCCTACTGCTGGGTAGTGGTATGATTCAAGAAGTTCATTTAGATTTAGTATCCTCAAGGTTTTTTTAAGGCTTATCTTCCTCTATTATGAGGAAGGCTTAAGACTTTAAAAAGGATAGTGAAGCTTTTTTGCAGTTGTAAATGATTTGGTGCAAATATGATTATCAATATGGCTTTCTAATCAGGTTGTCTTTTATTTTCCAAATCCAAATTAAAATGTAACTTTAACTCTTAATCTTGCATAGTATCATATATGATTCCAAAATTTTATTGTTATTTAAATGTTGGTGGGAGTATTTAGAGACAGGAAACAATTCTGTATATATATATATATATATATATATATATATATATATATATATATACAACTTATAGCCATAATTCTGTTTTGTGTGAAAAAAGAAGAAAGTAAAAATAAAACTTAAAGGCTCATGCAAAAATCTGTTAAGTGATGTGTCATGGCTGACAGCGTGTTAATAGGAAATTTTCTAGGCTGTTTTATTAACTATAAATATACAATTAAAACTTACCATCTGTTTCCTAAAAATTATTTTACACAAGTGACTTTTCTGTTTATCACTAAGGCAAATATTAAATTTCTCTGTTTATTTCTTAAGGCTTATATGGCAAAATAGACAATCTCTGTAACAAATTTTAAGGTTAACCTTTCATAGGACACACTTTTAAAAAAATGTGTCACCAAATTATTTCCTTAGTAACTCTTAAAAGGCCCAGACACATTTTCAAACCAAGTAATGTGATTATGTGCTATAATACATTGTTATTCTGTGCTGTGGGCCACCTTTCAGATTTCAGAGAAAGGGAGAAATTAGGCAATGTCATAAAGGACTGATTATTGTTTTTGTTAAAAGTGCAATTCATGATTCTTTTTTATTATTTTTTTTAATATTTAAAGAAAATTACTTTGCTTTGCTTATGAAAAGGGAAGTATTTTATTTCAAGACTTTTTTATACTTTCCATTAGAAAAAAACAGATTTTATTAATTGTTCTCTAAAACAAAAAATTGTTTTTAAAAAATAAATATGTTTTTGCATTTCTTACTTTGTTTTCATCTTTATCCTTACAAGTGATACCTTATCTTAAGTAAATATCATGCATAAATAAAATGGTTAGAACATTGTTTGACATTTTTTACACTTCCTAAAAACTTATATTTTTAAGAAACTTTAGTTATGTTTCTTACTGTCATTCTGGTATTGCAAGATTAAGGGTTAAGTTGATGCTATCTTTCAGTTTTGCTTCCGTGTGCGAATTCAAAGAGAGGATTGTTTATACTGTAATTTGATCAAAGGTAAATTCTTTATCAACTGATTATATCTACTGTGGGTACATTTAGGGGTGGTTAGGGGTCATTTCTAGCTGTCATTCTAAATTTATGGTGTCTGGCGTAACACTAAATTCAATGAGAAAATTGTAAAAAATATATACATATATTCATTTCTACTTTACTTTCTGAGTACCTTAACCTCAGGGTGTAACTGAATTAATTTTAACTATTACATTTTGATATTTTATATATGTATTGAAAGGTGTTACATCCCTAAATCCATTCATCCCATGTGTACTCAACTGTCATAGAAGCAGTGCAACCTTTGGCAGGCTTGTAAATGGTGTCCTCTCATCGAAAACAATTGCCATACTTGATGTTTACTCAACAATCAGTCAGTAATGACAACCACTGTCAATGGATTTGACGGATAGTGAATACTTTGCATGATATTCACCAATAAAAAAATTGTTAACAATGCAATATATATAAAATGACTTGTGTGGGATTTGAAATTTTATTTTGTTACTTTGAATTTTCATCTAAGGTTTGATATACCAGTTCAAAGAAGTGACAGTAAGGAGTGTTTTGCTGCTAATTCTGGTGTTACTAGGAATGGTCTGCATACAATTCCAGGAGAGATAGATGATTGGTCACCTATGCAGGTTGAGGACTTAGTGCTCTACACTTCAGCCTTACAAGGTCCTGGGTTGTATGAGACCATTGATGCAGCACATGAAGGATAGTTTATTTAAGCCTTACTTTGTTTATCTTAGTATAATACTGAGACACAAGTATATTACACAATAATTAGGCAATCAGTATTCTTAGAGGTTTCTTTGTCTATCTTGTGTCTACCCAAATAGTTTAAAATCAGCCTTTCATGAAATATATTGTAGATCATTGAGTCTGCCTTGCAAATGTTAAATCAGAAGAATAGAACAAACCACTAATTTATGATAGGATGAGTCACTACAAACTGTATAGTACTGCGCACTACATACTGCGGGATTTATCACTTAGTTCGCCATGAGCAATTAGAACATATTGGCAACCAATAAATAGCTCATTAAGTTAATATTGTTTGTACCACAGTCTTTGTCAGTCTGATTGCCCTCACCCAGTATGTGACGATGCAAAATTACAAATCCTGGTGGTCCTATATACAATAGGCACACACATCACGTGGTGTATCCTGACGATGTATTGATCACAGATAGAAATATAACAGCATTGCCTGTTGCTCTGGAAAAGTTTAAACAAGAACTGAGGAGATCTATGGGTCAAAATAAGTATAGAAATGACCAAATACATGAGAAGCTCTCGATAGTCATGGGAGACTTATACTGTCACTTTTGGAGGATTCACATTTTCTAGTTTAAGTAGGGAGGGTTAACAAGAAGAAAGTGTATAAGTAGCTGCAGAGGCCTAACACTTCTATGCCCTGAATAATGCTCTTCACCTTAAGAGTCCTTCTAAGACGGTGGAACTGCAAATAAAAAAAAGGGTCATCAGCCCATTAGTTATACAGGGCAGAGAGATATCGACTCTCAATGAGACTCGCCAAGGAAAAATGGAGTAACCGCCTGGTATGGGAAAGAAGAGGTTTAAAACAGATGCTTAGGGCTATCATACGAAACACTGAGCTGATGGAATTATATGGCAAACCTGATATTATCATAGCTATTAAGATAGGCAGATCACACTGCTTATGGCACAAGAGGGCGGTGCCTAACAGGCTATGCAGAAAAATGTATGGTATACCAGGTAAAGTAAAACATAGGGAGCTGGATGACCCAAGGGAGCCTGGGGCTGGGAATTAAAATATACTAGATGCAGAATGCATGGATTGGTTTAAGATTATGACAATGGCCCATCTTCTGCTAATACTGGAGTTGGTTAGTTTGAAAAATGGAATAAACTCAGAATTTATCACAATTTTTAACATTTTATTTATTTATTAACGTCCACTTTATGCTGCTAGGCAAACTGGGACAGGTTATCTACAGGTTACCAGCCTTTTCTAGCCAGTGTGGGACTCGAACTCATCACTCTAGGTTTATCATGTGAGATCAAAGCCAATTCTTTTACTCACATGGCTAACCTGAGCCCCTTTGACTTATATTACAACAACAATGATTAACTCTAGTTTTTCTGTAACAATAAACAGTACCAGTGGACCCTGAACAGGGACTCTAATCTTAGTCAACTTAAATAGTTTTCTTCTATTATAAAATATTAAAAATTGCAAGATATTTTGAGTACAAGTTCTAATTCTAAAACTGAAGGACAAAAAACAATATTTTTTCCTCCAATAATTTGTTATTTAACAAATGATATCAAAAGAAATGGGTATCAAGTAAATCAAATCGAATTAACATATATTTTTATTGAAAAGGAACTAAAAATGTTGAACATAGTAGTGCCTAGTTTTGGCAAAATTTGTTTATAAAACATTACTAAAAAATATATATATCGGAATGAAAATAGAACAACTTATCTATGAATTTTACTAATGTTGTAAGATGCAGAAATACTAATCAAAATATTTCCTTTTATAGGAGTTAATAAATATATTATAATTTTTCTAAACTAACATTTTTCTACATCATTCATAAGATATATACAATATTTCTATTTAAAAAAATAAATAAATAAATTATGGTTCTAAAATTTGACTTATAAAAAAAAAAAAGACAATAATTTTAATTCACAAATCCTTTTAGTCAGACTTCTAAAGTGTAGTATATAATAAAGGCACATTTTAAGAGTGTATTGTTTTAGCTTATTCACACACACATCACATATATATATATATAATTATTTATAGTAGTTCCATTTAAAAAAAATCTCTGAATTTGTTACATTTTATTTTTGTTAATTTGATTGTTTTAAGCCTCCTGGTTGAACCATAAAAAGAAAATATGATTTTTACAATCTACAATAACATTTATATAAATCAATGAACAATTCGTCTGCTACTGTTGACTAGATTTTATATCTTAAATTTATTCAGCTCAGCTTATAAACACTTGATATCTTTTTAACCCTTCTTACTTTGTTTCAGTGAATGTTTGGAGGATATATTCACAAATAGCTTAAGTCCTTTTTGAATAAGCAAACATTATTTTCATTAAATGGATTAAACCTAATTTCTATAGTTTTGTATATATAAGCTTAAAATATAAACTTTTACTTTAAAAAATACTAATAAAGCACAACTAATAATTAAATCAAAGGCTATTCTAAAATACACTGTACATATATTAAAGCATAGCTGTGTATACAAACAGAAGCAAATATTTACACACGCACACATTTAAACAATATTTCTTAGATTCTTTGGGCTTTTATATTATTATGTTTTCCTTAACTACGTTCAAATGTGAAACAAATAACATACAATTATATTATTACTTGATGAGTGGTAACTATATGTATTTTTTTTAAAGGTATTTTATCTTCAACTATTCTATTCAATTGTATAAGTAATTACACTTTATAATGATTATATTAATTCAAATGTAGAGGATGGATTTATTAGATTGTTATATTACAAAATATACATATCTTCTTACTTTTTTGAGCAAGTTTAGAAGGGAAGATATTTAACTGACTATTATACCTAAATTGTGGAACAAATTTTCTTTTAGATAAAGATTAAATTTAATTTCTATTAAGACAAATCAGATTCTTTCATATCATATTTGATTATTGGTCATTTCTTAGTTTTAATGGTTGGTACTTGGGTTGATATAGAGAAATCTCAGGTGTCAACTGTAACAACTCACCTCTAAAGAGGGCTTGGATATATACTATAAATCAGACTTAACAAATATTAAAAGGTTATTAAAAATAAATAAATTGACATTAAATTGCACCTAATGTGAAACTAATACATTAAAACTACCATGTTTTGTGTAGTCATTACCAATGCTCATGGATTCTACAAAAATTATTGATAAATTTGTGTATTAATCATTATTAATTTAATCATTTATAAGACGGAAGATGCAATTATTCCATCTTTAGACTCGCGTACTATTTTAATGAACTGCAATCTTAATCTTTTTGAGTTGAATATTCTTTTGTTGCTCATATAAGGTGCCAGAGATTCATTTTATATTCTTAGTCCACTAAAATTTAGGAATATTTCATCAATAATTGAAATAAATTGAAAACTAATTATGAATAGAAAATCTTTTATGCAGTCTCTTATATGGTATATTCTCTTAAAATAAATATGAGTTGAACATAAAATGCATTTCTAATTCACTAACTATCTCAATGTATACACTTTATATGTTCATTTATTTAATTACAGGTATCACATGAAAATGATCTAGAATAAGACATTCATCCTATCATATATAATTTGCAGTCTTGTACATTATGTTTATTTATAATAATTACATATTTATAAATTATGTACATGGGATTTAAAAGTATTTACAGAGAATTTTACTTAGTGCGACATTTTTTTATTTCAAAGCCAAACATGATGAGTGATCCCAAAGAGATAAGCAGAAGGGTCCATTTGAGTAATTCTTCAACAACCCTTACAGTATAAGTCAAATGATACATGGCATTAATAAATTCCTCTTTCAAATCTCCAGAGTCCTAGAAAAAACAACAACAAGAAATAAACTAATGTCTAACTCACAAAAAAATTCCCTTTCAATTAGAAATAGTTCAGTATATAAATAAATAACCTTAGCAATTTGTTTTTTTATATCTTAAACATTTCCCAACTTCTCACAGCAAATGTATTGATGCTATACTTTAACTTGCAATAAAATAAGTGATAAAAGACACGCAAAAACAGTATGTAAATTAAACAATTTTTCAGATGTTTCAAACAATACAAATCATATCTAAGTAAAAATATATATTAACTAAGAGTCATGTCTAAATGTATGAAGTATACCAACAACACCAAGTATGTGGTTATTTTTTGTGAAATTCCAATTTTTTTTAACGTTCATTCTTAACATAAAAATTGTGAATTTTCAGAGTTGCATTATTGTTATGCATGGTTATATAAATTAATTAAAATGAGATTAGGCAGAGCAATTTAGTTTTCTAAGTCCTTTCCTTAGGTTAATACAATGATCCTCAAGATTCAAATATCGATATAAACCAAGAAGAAACTAGGTGAACATACACATTTTTAAAAATAAACAGAATGGAGTAAATTGTAAAAAAAAAAGTATGGGTTAGAAATTAACATTTATTATTATTTTTTAAATAGCAAGTTGGGTGGGTAGTTTCATGACTATGATTCTTTTGTAACTGATTTTCATTGTAATTCATATATCCATTCCCTTTATCTATTGATCTTCATAATATCAGTATAAGCATACTGAATACCTTACTAAATATAGTTTTTAGTTCCGGAAAATAAGTCAGTTAGGTTGTAAAACATGAGCACAGAAAGTAAATTACTTAAATTTATTTGAATTATATTATCTGATATACCGCTTATTATACTAATAGGTTTAAACATATGAAATGTTAGTTCCTAGAGTATGAAGCAATGAAGAATAAACAAACATTAATGGTATTATTTTTATTCTCTAGACTTTATTAGGAGATTCCCAGTAGATTAGCTTCTATTTTTGAAAATATTGACTTGGAAGAGAACTGATAAAGCACCAACGAAGTTCATGACATTGGTGTTAATATATGCAGTGAAGGAGATAGCATAGACAAAAAAGCAAGGCCTTTTCTGGAAAGAACATCATTGATTCCCAAATCATACTCAGAGCAGTATGATTCAAACCTTGACATAAATACTACTAATATTAGCCCTTTCAGTATGGATAAAGGAGTGTGCTATAAGTGCCTGCCTGGTGGCTCACAGCTAGTGTGTCAGATCAAAAAATTGTCAATAGAGCAGCTTGTAAACTTAATACTATCCCCTCACCTATTTGATCATCAAAATTTTTATAGACCCTTATGCAAGTATAAACATTTTCATACTAATATACTTAAATGTTTATACTTGTATTTGTATTATTAATGATCCCTATTTTGTTTTTTGCAATATTGACATTTCTTTGATATAAAGTAGTTTTTGAGTAATAAGCTTCATTTATTTGAAATATGTCATCTGCTTAGCATCCTCCTATTTTGATAAGGACTTTGACCAATACGGAACTATATCTGATGGTCTTCTGAGTACTAAGGGAGAGGAGTGTTAAATATTTTTTGTTGCGATACATTAGTTGGTCACTGTCCAGTACAGTGATCAGTAAGAAATAGCCCTTCAGGTACTTGGCTGAGGGATATTAGGTTCAACAAAATCCAAAATTTACATCCTCAGAGATTTAGATTTGGATTCTTTGTTCTTATTGCTATTGCCAAAATCTTCCTTTCCATTGAAAAATGATTTTTCCAGCTTTACCAAGATATCCTTATCTATCCACTCTTGAAAAACATTGTGGTTACCCATGATAAAAAACAAAACAGTGATTGACATACAAAAAAAATGAATGAATGAATAAACACACATCTTAAGGAACACACTTATAAAGAATAAAAGAGAAGGGGGAGGGGCATTTCGAGGTGAACGGATTATAACACTAACTATGGACTATAGCTAAGACCTCTTTGAGATATTAAACATATTTTTTGCTGCATAAAGCCAATGAGTATTATTATTTTTAAAGATAGTAAATTAGAATCCATCAGATTGTAGACGAAAAACTACAAATGAATATGTTACAGATATTCCAACTTACATATTCTAACCAAGCCACTGGTAGAATGATTTTATCTTTCTTAACACCTGCAAGCTGATTCATAAAATGAGGTTTTTTCAGCATAATATTCAACTGGAACCTTGTTTTCGCAAGCAAGCACACACCCAGCCTCTGGAAAATCATCATATTATCAATTAGTTACTTGTAAATTTATAGTGAGAGATTGATGAAATACATTAAAGTATTTGAAAGGAAAAACTACAATTTTGTTAAAAGATCAACATATTTTAGATGTGATGATCATTATATATGACAAGGGTTAATGCTTATTATGTAGTGAATTTTAGTATATTTACTAAATGCAGGAATTTCTTCTGGATTCCAAAAAAAAACATTGTGTAACCACATTAATGGATTACTCCACTTGTAATGATTTGGACATTACATGATCAGACTCCATTGTTTTTGGGAAGCTTATAGATATGGCCCAACGTTTTTTCAATGAATTCAGTAAATATACTATATTAAGTCTTCAAAATTAATAGGAATTTTAAGGTTACCTGATGGATTTGAAAATAGGACATATGTTTTTCTTCACTTGGTGTCAATCCTAATACATCTTCCCTGAGTGATGGATCTCCCATCCAGAAATGAGGGAATGATGGAAATATAGGAGCACCTAAGAACCAATTATTTTTTTATTTCTTTTTAACCATGTATTTGATTAAATTTTAATTAATAAAATGTTAATTTTGATTTATTACCATTTTGGCATGGGGCACTACTGAATGTCCCTTTCCTTGGATACTCCCCATTAATACTGAAGCATTTATTTTCATCATTGTTTGTATAATCAAACATATCATTTGCCACATTATACTGTTGAACCGGAAATCCATCTTTGCTCTGGAAAGTGAGTAGTTATTTAATTTGATATTCATGAACTTATTCTATTGATTTAATTTTATAGTTCAAAACACTCCATACATAGTTTTTTATTTAAAGAAATCTCTGGGGGAGTTGTCTGTTAAGCGGTCCTCCATTCCTGTCTAATGAGTCATAGGCAGATTATTTTTATTTTTTAGTATGCTAGACAGACCTGTGTGTGTGTATATATATATATATATATATATATATATATATATATATACATACATACTGATAATCTTTTTTGAAACTAAAATTTATTTAAAGCTCCTTTTTAAGGTATTTAATACAATATTGTAAACATATTGTGCCACAAATATTTTATTTCTCTTATTTTCACAGCATTCAGGACTAGTCTGGAAATCACTATTTATGCAACTCTGAATTCCTCCAAAAGAAGGATTTCAAACAAATTCTCTTAGTGTGAATATGTGAAGAATAGCTTCTGTCTGAACCGAGAGATTTCAACTATAAGGAGTAGCCTTCAGAACTAGATTATTTAAAGTGGGGAAAACTGAGAATGGACTTGTCATATGAATTATTTTAAGCATATTATGTAAATGATTACTTTAAAAGAAAATGAACTACCAAAATAAGCTAAAGAAATAAGATCTAAGAAATAAAAAAGTATGAAACTCAAATTACAACATTTATAGCTCATAAGAAAGGTTGTAAAATAGTAATTTATAACATATTTTAATTTTATGTGACAACAAGCAAACAATACTTCTCAAATTGTATTTTGATAGACAACTAGATAGTGGGCAATGGCATGTTTTGTTGAAAATATAATTAAATAAAAGACACAGGTAGTTAAAAACATAACACAGCATCTGTAATCACATTGCTTATTACAAATATATGAAGGGTACACTATTTTTAATATCCCTTAGAAAACCAAGAATTAATGAGACCTCACTTTCCAGGTACAGCTGTTATTATTTTCTTCTACTAGCTTTAATGCTTTATCAATTAATTAATTTGCAATCATATATTATAATAGTAAGTTATAATATTATAATAGTAAGTTGTTAACAAAAGAAAAAACTTTTCAGTATTGAGTGCTTTAAAATACAAGTAGACAAACCTCTGTGGTTTTATTAAAACGTAGCGGTATTCTTCTGCACATACTATGAGCATAAACATACAAAGGCTCCTTTTTATAGGCTGGCCTAGCTGGAAACATTGACCCATCACTTGATTTCATACTGTCACATGTTGTGTTGCCCCATTTTCCAATTTTGGATGCTCCATTCCAATGAGTTATAATTCCGAGGGAGTCTAATTCTTGATACCCGGTTTTCATTGTAACAATGTCATGATGGACTCCTCTTCTCTGTTAAAAAATAAGTATTTAGAGATTAGTAAACTTTACTTCTTACTTGAGATAAGGAGTAATAAATAATAAGGAGAGTCTTTTTAGTAATAAAGAGCAAAAAGATTATAAAACAGCTTTATACTGTTGAAAAAGTTCGTAAAATTGACATGATGAAGCATGAAATAAGAAACATAATATTGGCCTATTATATGGCATGAAAACATAACTTGACAGTGCCATAACAAAATTATTAAATATTTTAAAATGCATTTCAGTGAAAATATGTATATGATGAATAATAGTAGCAAAATAAATGTCTTATCTCAAGGCTTTCCTGAATGCCACACACAGAAAATTAATGAATTAGTGTTTTGAGTCTAAGCAAGGGGATTCCAGTACTCATTTTTATATATAAATGAAGTATTTATAATTTTAATATATATCTCACATTTTATTTTTATTAAAGCTGAGGCCACTGGAGGAAACAATAATTTAATACTTACTTCTACTTTACAACTATAAACAATTATGAAAAAAATAATACACATTAAAACTGTATTGGTGATAATCAAAACACAAGTGTTTTTTTGCTGACTAAACACTTTTATTTTGATGAAAAAATTATAAATAAAAGCGGATATTGTGTTAAATATATAGTATCATATTACTTAATAAATAAAAACAAATAATTTTAAAAACCTGTTTAAAAAAACTGAATATAGCATAATTGTATTGTGGTTACATTGAAAATGTTTACCTTTGCAAGAAATCCAAATGGTTGCACATCATCACCCATGAATGATTTCAGATTTTTCAAAAAAGTAAAGAACTCATCATTCATCCCCCAAATGAAGTCTTCAACTTTTACATTTATAATCAAATCTGTTTTTACTGTCAGCATAACCGTAGATAACAACTTTTGAACTCCAAAATCTGCCTTCGAAGCCGCAGCCAGTGTAGTCTAAAATAAATAAAGGCTATTTATGTCATAAACTATCCAAATACGTTCAAGATGTTTTGGGATAGTTGTTGACAGGGCCATTCCAAAAGAGTAAGTAGCTGACTACAAGCATTGAGAAGAAACTCATTTCAATTCATTAAGGGAAATATGATATGTTAAGAATTCATAAATTTGAATTAAATATATTACTAGAAATTTTTGTAATTTATAGAAGGGAAGTATTATATGATGAAATGATCTAGTATCTAAAAATCAATATTTATTACACATCCACATATTAGAGGAGTCAAATAATTTCTTTCTCCTTCTAAAATGATAAAATTTAAATATATTTCCAAAAACTATTTAAAAATAGTTATTGTGTTTAGTCCAATTTTATAATATGATATTATTAATGACCCTGAAATTTAAAAATTCCCTTTATTGCTTTTTAATACGGTTAAATATGCATTACATGTTCATGTGCAATATGTAATTAATAAATGTAAATGGTCTAGAAGACAACAACAAAAAACAAGTAAGACACTTTTATTTGGTAATATTGCTTTGAAATTGCTAAAATATATAAACTGCTCAAAAATGAATAGGGATATTGGCTGTTTTGTGGTATGTATGGGGCCTAGCATTTTTTTTTTTTTTTTTTATTATAAATATCATTAATATTTATTAGAAATTATTGTCTTTTTTCCCCCATAAAAAAGAAATTTAATTAAGATCGATTTAATTCAAATTAATAGGATATGAAAAAATAAACAATATCCCTATTCATTTTTGAGCAGTATAGTCACACAATAACATTGTCATGTTATGTAATATATAGAAAAATGTTGAGAGATGATTGAAAAAAAAAAAAAAAAAAAAAAAAAAAAAAAAAAAAAAAAAAAAAAAAAAGACAAAAAAAAAAAAAAAGAGTCTTAGAATTATAGGGGGATAGTGCCCCCTCCCCTAAGGTCTGATTTCCATAGAAAAATGTAGTGTTCTCTTGTTGAAAAACAAGATTCTTCTGATTTTCTTCTTTTCATTTTTATTTCCCGTGAAATTTATTTAATACGTATGTAGATTATTTAGTTCCATCAATTTTAACCCTGCTTTAGAAAAAATTATATATATATATATATATATATATATATATATATGTATATATATAAAGTAGCCCATTTTAAAAACAAAAAAATGACCTTGGAATAAAATACTATTTTTCATCATCATCATTGCTGTCCTTTACTGATAAACTGAACCAAATGACTCTACTAATGAGGCTCTTCATTGAAATTGGTGGTCATGATGAATGATTTTAGAATTTCTTAAAAAAAAAAAAAAAAAAAGATAAAAAAAAGAGATTATCTATCCCAATATGTTTTTCACAAACAGCATTAATCTAATTAAAACTGGAATTTATAGGCACATTCTATGACATATTAAAAATAGGATTAAAATAAATTTTTAGAGAAATATTTAGTATTTTCAGAATTAGAAGTAAATAAATAGAAACTTACAAAGATTTATTAACTAGCCAAATATAAGTGAAACAGAAAGGTCCAAGTTAGCTTTAAATGAAAAGAAAAGAAAGTTCTTATAACTATTATTGTACTTACCAGATAAGGGATGTTTGGTACCCATATTGAATCATTGTAAAAACCTTTTGATTCTTTCGGAAGGGGATGTATATGCCTTACTTCTTGAAATGATACTGTCCCATTTGGATTGAAAACAACATTTACCCTTTCCATCTGTTCACTAAAGTAAAAATCCAAAACATAAACTGATGAACTGTCTTTATTTTTAAAATAACAATACAGACATAAGAGCAATAGCTCTGATAATTTTAACCTAATGGTGTACCTGAATATGTACTTCTATTTTTTAACAACTCTTATTCTACTAAGGATTTTGTGTTGAGTTATCTGCAGGTTACTCCAGGGAAGTCAACTTTCATTTATCAATTCATGATTTAAAACGTAATACAACTTGCTAAAACTTGTTCTAATTCAACAGTATTTTAAAGATTGTCTTATAAACTTACTTCTAGCTAATTCCCTTAATACAAAGGACCCTATACAAATTATTGTGTGACACAATTTAAAATACAATATAATCATAAAAGTTTTAAATAGTGTTTTAATAACACTATTTCTTCAAATTGGTTTATGTTTGGAATTAACACTGGAACCTGAATAGTCTAGTTTAAAGATATGAGAATCTATGCCACATCTTAGTTATATATGACTAAATTAAAGGAGATTCAATCAATTTGTTACTTTATTTCTGAACCACTGATGTATTAACTACATTTCTTTTTCAGGTATTAGTAATGAACACTCAATACTTTACAAATTCATAAAATCAATACTTGCCTTCAGGAACTCAGAAAGAAAGTGTAACTAAGATATCAACTAGAGTACACTTTAAAATAACATAGTCCCCTGAATCTGCCACCTTAAATACCGTTTACAGTTTATCAAGCTCATTTCTACTATTTTTCTTAGTAATTATGGCCTCAATTATTATCTTCCTCACTAAGTGAAGTTTATAGTGATTAATTATATATTTGCTAGCCTACAAAAAATTGTACTGGGCAAAAATGACTGAGTCTGCCAATAGCTGATGTCAAGTATTGCATTCTCATCCTTCATAAGTTGAGGGGAATTGGTTAGAATGTGGCTAAAAGTGTTTAGATCATCATCTGTGACAGACTATTTGAAAACAATTCGTCTACACTAATATAGACATTTATGATGTGATGACAACTTGTAGATATGTTGTTTCCATTAATTATAGTGGCATGGGCAATAAAAGTGGCTCACACCTAAGGCCTTTTATTTTAAGTTTTTAATCCTAGACAAACCATTGACTATAGAAAAATAAAGTTACCTGAAAGCATATGGACCTAATTCCACAACCTGTGGTGTTTCACCTCTCATAATAGCCTCTGCATTGGTATAATTAAATATGTGCACAAGCAATCTGGATTTCGTGGGTGGTGAGCGCCAATTTTCAAATACAGTATCAATGTCATCTCTGATAGATACCAACTGTAAACATTTATTTAATAATAAAAAATTAAATTACTTCAAAGAAATATTTTTAGTGTCTTTTTTTAAATTTATAGGCTGCCAAGATTATAGTTAGAGTTACGTAGGTACAATTTTAAATACAATAACAAGTTCTGGTATCTACAGGCTATGCCAAGTGAGTGTTTCTGCAAATAGTAAATCCTGATTTGGATGGAAACAGGCGTAAGAAGTAAGAGGATCACAATTACATGTAGTGGTTTCCCATTTGTGTGAACAGTGCATAAGACTATTAGATAATAAAGGAGTCAGGAGAGGAGAGAATATTTGATTTGAGCCCATAATTGTTTGAAAGTCATTTCTCTACAGTTCACTGACTGCATAAGCTGACTAATGGTAAACAGTAGCCAGTATAAGCATGCAAAATACAACTTCAATGCCCTCCAGTATTGCCTTATGGTGCCAGTGAGAATTAAGACAAGAAAGATAGTTTTTTGTTCATACTAGAATAAATATTAACACATAAACAAATGTAGTAGCTAACTTTTTTAATTAATCTGTGAGAATTAATTAGGTGAACGATGTGTTAACATTTAAATGCCAAGATATAAAGATTACCACATTAACTATTTGGACAGTCAACATGGCTGCTTAGGGTAGCCAGCACGACTTTTGACAAAGAGATTTACACAACATTCTAAAAATATACCTAAAATGAACAGTGGAATATTTCCTACTGGTCATGTTATTAAACTCAGAAATACAGTGATTTCAATTATGCCAAAATATTAGAAAAGGAGATACTATATAAATAAAAAAAAACACATGTAAATATTTAAAAATAGGGGGGGGGATTAATTTTGTCATTGCAATAGTACATTTTTCTCTCTCACTAAATAAATAAAACTTTCTATGACTTTTTCTTTAATACGCACATGCGCGCGAGCACACACACACACACACACACACACACACACACATATATTTAAAATAATTGTCTAGAGAATTCTTCAGCTCATGTTATTTTTATATTAGAGACCCTGCATTAAGTATATCTTAATATTTTTTAATCAAAGTCTTGTTAGTTATATTGCTAACGTTCTCGGTATATTCGCATCTCAGAATGAGATATGAACAAATTATGCTTAGCCATATTCTCAGATTTTAATAAAAAAAAGTAGCTTCGAGTATCACGAGGAAAAGTTAAGTTTCATGTCATGTTCAATACCATTAGGTAAATAGAATTAGTAAGACTGGAAGAGAGTAAGTGACAGTGATCATGCAGGGGGCTGCGTAAACTAAGCAGATTCCCAAGTGATGGAATGACACTAGTAATGTCATATCACCATATATTCTCAATTTCGAAGTCAAAATTTGATGAGTAGTAGTGGGAGCTTACTGAAAGATGAAAACAAATTCCCTTCTAACTCCCCTCCGATTCCAGCCGTTAACGAACTTGGTCTCTAGTTATACATTAAACGTTTAATTATTGGGTTTGGTAACAATCAAACAAAAATTGCTACCAATAGAGCGTTCACAGACAGACATATATATATATATATATATATATATATATATATATATATATATATATATGACGAATCACTATATTACCAGAGCAATCCTGACAGATAGTTATTAGTAATATGAAAATTGTAAGTGTGAATGTAGTTTCTTTTTTACCTTCAGAATAGCATTATCATATGCACTGGTCAACCACATTAACGCTGACAGGCTAATACTGATCCCAAAGACAAGCATAAAAGCAAAACCTGAAATAAAAATTACGAATTTAATATTGGGCTGTTTACAACTTATTTGTAAAATAAATATTACAAATCCATGGAGATATTCTAATTATTTAAAATAGTTTTTATTACATTTTAATATCTCATCAAAGGATTAGATTAAATAGAAATTGGAACCTATATGAATAAGAAATGGAGGGTGTGGGTGGGTGCATGTCTCTGTGTGTGTGTCTGTTCAAAGTAGTGAATAGCACTAAAAACGTTTTAGTTGCTTTAATTATAGATTTATTTAAAAAAAATCATCTTTCGTTTTCTCTTATACTCTTGCAGTAACACTTCCAAAATGATCACTGGTATATACGGCGAACAAGCTTAAGAAGAAAAAACAAGAATCTCATAACAAAATTATAAATAGATATCAAAGATCAAAATTAGTAAATATATTGGTAAATAAATAACGATAATTTGGCCATGCGAGTCTTACGAATGGTAAATCAGTTGTGACCAAAAGAATTCTCCAGGTGACTAAGAACAGAGAATATAAATCTCAATATTTATTTTAGGTAAAATAATGATATTAATAGGTCATATAAGAATAAAATAAGGGTCTGAATTATCGTGGTGAGACTGCGAAGAAAGAAAAGAAATTTAAAGCTTTTACAGCATTCAAATGCTCTCTGGGAACAGGGGTGTCCATACATGTTGTGATGAATAAAAGCATGGCAATCATGCTTTGACATATGTGCCTAAGTCAGTGTTGGATGTAAGGTTAAGAATAAAACATAAATATTTTATTTATCACAGCCACCTGTAGCACACTTTGGAAATTAGTTAAGACCATTATTATATTATAATAATAAGTTTATCCTAAAACTTACTTCTCTGGTTGATGTAGGAGTACTTATAAGTACTGGTTGGGGTGTAAATGAGACCCTCTGCTCCAGGAACAAGATGGCGCATGTCAGGTCGTAGTGGGAGAAATCCAGCTAGAGCAGCACTCAAGCCAGGCCATTCCATCCCCTTTGAGCCCATCTTTCAAAACTGAAATAATAAATAAGTAAATCTTAACGAAACGAATCTGTGGTATTTATTTACGTCTATTTTGACTATGGCTAATCGTAACGGGTAATATACAAGGTGTCATCCTTTCCTGGCCAGAGTGGGACTGGAATTAATTTGTCACTAATAATCTCTATTGCCAAAGCGGAATTCAAACCCATATCCCTAGGTTTACCAACTGTATTAAGACCAATGCCTTATCCCACATGGATAACCTCAGCCCCTAAATGTATGATGATGTATGAGTTTTTCATCCTACATATATCGTAACCTATTCGTACTATTAGTATGTTTTAATTTTCAAAAAAAAAAAAAAAAAAAAAAAAAAAAAAGCTGACCTCCTCTGAGTGGAGAACAAAATACATAATTCTTGTCTGGTGTCTTCCTATGAAAGAAATCGAGCGTACAGGAGGTACAAAAAGTTTATTGTTAACAAAGGCTGACAAATGGATGAGGATTCAAATCAACATCTAAAAAAAAAGATCTGGGTAATTCGCAACCTGGTTAAGAATATCAGAATTAATGCACCTGCCTAAAGAAAACAAAATACATCTACTGCCAGTTCTAAGAAAAGTGGTTTTATGCGAACAGTTACGAAGCAAGGGCCATAACGAAGGAAAACTAAAATTTTATAACAGTTGGCTAAGACACCGGAATTCAGATAAGGAAAATAATGCAGAGAATGTGTCTACAGACTTAGTAAATTGTGGAAACCCGTTGTCGGTAAAGTAAGATAGAAGAGAAGACGTAATTAAAAAAAGTCCATCTCGCAGGAGCTGCGTAAACTTTGGAGATTTCCCACGTGAAGTTTTACAATAAAATCTGCTTACTAGTAACACTTAAGACCACCGCGATTAAATTCAAATTATAATGAGAAATCTTTCAGTTAATTTTAATAAGCTCCCAACGGAAACGGCTTCTGAATTGTAAACAAACAGGTCTGCCAACCGCTCAGACCTGAACAGATAGATATATTCTTCACCGGAAAGATACACCATTACTTAAATATATCTGAATATAACATATTAAATTGTTTGCAAACTATTTAGTATATCTAGTACAGTAATTTATAATGAATCAGAATAATTTTTATCACAATCACTCAAATTTTAGTAGTCCAAGAAGTAAAGAGGGGGGAGGGGTAACAACAGAACGTATTTGCATATCTCACGAAGTAGAACTTGCACCAGTCTGTAGACAAATTTCACGAGAGCCGAACAGTTGCGGAAATGGCCAAAACTAACTTTCGGCAGAATCTCACGAACAAAACCGACAAGAACCAACAATAGCCGATCTCATCTCGTCCGTTATCCGTACACACTTAGTAAACATGCAAATATCTTGGTTAATATTCAAGATAGAGAATAAATGTGTATTTATAGTCAATTTAATTTGCAATAAGCTTGGTATACAATTTTTCGATACGACGTGTAGTACTGGAAATATTTCAAATTGTCGAAAATCCCTCCCCTCCCACTGGTCCGATTTCAGCTATTAACGAACTTCATCTTTCTTTTTGCATAAAACGAGTAATTATCAAGTTTTTGGTAACGATAAGACAAATATTGCGACCGCTAGAGTGTTAACAGACAATATATATATATATATATATATATATATATATATATATATATATATATATTTGAATGGACCTCATTTTTGTCATATCCTGGGTAGGGTTGATGGACATTTGAAAAAACAATTTCGAAAACCGAGTCATGAGTACGACCTCAATAGCTGATGAAGGAAAATCTGCTCAAAACAAAAACAAGAATAAAGTTACAGCTCTGCTTATAAGAGAAACATGCCCAGTAAATCGTATTCAACACACAACACTAGTACTGACGAGGACAGGTGATGTCTACATGTATATTTCTAGGGAAGTATTTCTATTTTACATGAATCAAAATTCCATCTCGTTTACACTTTCATTATCTATAATTAAAGATATCCTGTCATTCAACAACTCCAGGAAAAGCAAAAGAAACACTTTGGTGAAAATATAGATTTAATAATTAATATTCAAACATACACACATACGATGAGTTAAACTAAAAAGACAACGGGTTGAAATAAATCGATCAACTATTCCCATCATTCAAAGAATCTCCCACCTGAGAATTAATTGAGTCAGACAGAGGAGATCCTAAGCTAAGCAGATTTCTCACATACTGGGATGCCATTCCATGACGTTATCTGTGTAGGAGTCATTCAAAAGCCGATTTGATAGACAATAGATTTGAGATGATATCATCGGTGATGTATCCCAGCACGCGAGAAACCCGCTTAGATTAGGTGGGTCTGCACGACGGGGACTCATGAAAAATCTTGGGAGTGAGCATACTCTAAAGGTCCTCCTATGACTATTTCGAAAAAATGCAATGGTGTGGTTGTGACCTTTAAACGATATTCTCATTGTTTGCTCGGCCCCCTGATTTTGCGGAGCAGGGCCCACTGAGGAGTAGATGACAGAAAATGAACCTAGGTTCATAAGATTAAAGGAACTATCAATCAGAATGATTTAAATCGTGTTGATTGTTCTCGTCAGGTCTTGTGTCTAAATTGGAGATAACTTGGGTTGAGGGTAATTATACTTAGTAATTAAATAAATGCGTTCTTTTTGTTTTATTAATGCCAATTAGTTCTTGTAATCTTAAAGACAGAATAATTGCCAGTTTATGCATATCAATTTTACCCACGTTATATGTACTCTTATCATTGTAAATAGAGTATGAAACTGTGAGCTCCGGAGGCCAAAGAGATACGTAGTTATAAGATCGGCGTAGCACAATTATAGCTTGCGTGAATGAGGGCAAATGCAGCCAGTTCGAATTGGAATCAATTAAGGACTACTTATTGCGTTGATTCAGGACCACCTTCGTAGATGCTATTTATATCAAATTGCTACTAATTATAAATGTATTATAATTTAACAAATAAACTTATTTATAAATTAATATATTATAAACCCAATATTCCATTTATATAAAATATTAGTATTGTATCCATTAATACGTGCTGCACCTAATGAGTCTGATAGCTGTTTTCGTGAGAGGAAGTACTGATTTCCACCAAATTAGCTGGTTTGGAAGAAAGAGGGTCACAAAGTGGGTTTCTATTGCCTTTTAAATCTAGCCTACCAACAATAAAAGCACCAGGACGAGAGGAAAGAAATACATTTAAGGCCAGGATTGTTGGAGAGCTGTTCCACCCTTGCATGTAACTTGAATACGCCGGCTAATGTTACATATTATCCTGTAAAAAATACAACGTACACATTTATTGTAAAATTGTGACTCAGTTTAATTTACATGATGTGGCATTCTGGGCAGTAGGTTCCCGAGAGATTTAATTTAGTTCAATGGCATTTACCCTTGAAGAGACTGTAATAAATACTGAAACGAGTTCAGTCTGTTAATAAACTGGAGTGAAGAGGCGATATTATTCTTATTTCATGACCTTCTACATGCAACATCCCTATTCAAATTTAATCATTCTACTGGTGGTGTGGTGACAGAAGTCAAAAGAGGACTAATTTTTTAAACATAATTGTGAGGACCGAATAATTATGACGAAGCTAAGTGTATGCCTAATTATGAGAGTCTGTCTCAACAACATTAATAGAAAATGAAATTCGCAACAAGATTGTCTCTATTCAATTGTTCGACCAGACTCATAATAACGGAGACATTCCGTATTTTCGACCCCCCCCCCCCCCCCCGAGGAGGAGAGACCCTTCCCCTCCTCAGATCTCGTGGCCTGATTTCAGCCGTTAACTGAATTTATCTTAATTTTTACATAAAATGCTCAAATATTTATTTCGGTAACGGCCAAACAACAATTGCTACCGCTAGAGCATATGCATATATATATATATATATATATATATATATATATATATATATATATATATATACATAAAAGGATTCAATAAATAAGAAAATTGGCATATGATACCTAGTTTAGTAACAGGTTTTACAAATTTATATAATTTCGAAATATATTTCTCAAAAAAAAAAAAAATTATACTTTTATAGTAGTGTAATGTTGGTTGAAAAGCGGAATAATGGAAAATACGAAACATGTGTATAATTCACGCTCAGACAAAGCACTTGCCGAGGGAGAGACGTTTAAGTTTAACCAACGAGTACTGACAGCAAATGAATATGCCTTAAAGGCTTGTCTTAGTAAAGTTCGTTGACTAACTTAATGTACTAATTAAATAATTAATTCTTTCAAAATGTTTCATTGAAGTAGTCGGTAGACTGGAGAGGTATGGGAATTGTTTGAATAAAGTTCGTTCTTTTGGAATTTAACTTAACCAAATTACTTTAAAATAAAGTAAATATATGCTAAAAACATGGGTTTCTTGCGATTTTTGAAAAACAAAACTGAAAAAAAGAAACCAACATGTTTCTAGCAATCTTTATGATGTTATTTTAGATGTGTTGCTAGGAAAATGCCAACTTCTGTAGTCATTATAACTGCAGTTTTGAAAATTGAAATGCTGATGTTTTAACAGCGTACTCACAAGAGCTTCCTTAAGATGCACTATATTATCGATCATTGATAAAACATTGTACAACCCCCTCCCCCCATTTATTATAAGTAACGGACTCTAAAGTGAAAAGTTTAAAACGCCTACTGGTTGCAAACGACTGTATATAAAAAGCTGTTCAATTTACTACTCAGAAATATTCAAATTATCTCTTAAAAAATATCAGCGTGGCATTGCCTGGCAAGTTGTGTGACAAATCTGGTTTTGTAAACAGAATACTTTTTAGAACAGGTGATATGAAAGAAAGGACTGGTTGTTAGGGCAAATATAGTCTTTAGGAAAAAATAAACTCAACCTCTCACTAATACAACATGAATTATGTAATTGCCTAGTAATGAGGGCTTCTCATTGTGTTCTATAATTAGCCAGACCGGAATGGTTTTGCGGAATATAGGATCGAAATAAGCTTAGCTATGCCGATAGATGAATAATGACTAGCAGTAAAGGCTACTTCCTAGCTTTTAGACCTTAGGCTGTCAGGCCAAGATGAGGCTACCACTAAATCAAATTTATTAAAATTAAAAAGCTCATAGAAGTGGCCTTTAATGAAGTATTACGCCAGGGTATGAGCGTAAGGCCACACTGCTACAGAATTCCTTTCATTCACTTTATTTCTCTTTCAGTTTAATGCCTGCTTATTTACATTATTATTACCTCCTTATGCCAGCTCTAATCACAAACTCAAAGACTGATGTTATTGTCATCAGAAGTTATTATGATTATTCCGTTAGCTCCTAACACTCAGCCTACGGTAACATTGTACTTTCTTAAAGGGAAATTCGCCAATCAATTGCAGGAGGTAATCATATTTCATAAAATATTAGGCTGATTATCATTAGTTGTTCTTCATTTTGAGTTATCTTATTATCGATCAATGATTCAAAAAATAGTAGCTGAGCCTTCCTAGAATCAAATCAGGACTAATTCTATTATTTATTTAATGTGCTAAACATTGTCTTTCATATAAATATTAGAACATATTTTTTATAAGCGGTTTTCTGGATAAGGTCTTTTAACTAAGACATTTACGAAATATTTATTTTCTTCTAGCACGAAATAGAATATCTCAAGATACCGGTTTCACAAGGTGATTAGGCGTATATGATGACAATTAGAATAACTAGTTTTTTAATTGTTGTTTTCTTATAACAGCCAGTATAAAAAATCTTATAATAATTTTTTTTGTCTTTTTAATTCACATATTAAATGCATTTCAACCCCCAAATGTGAAGAGGACACAAACCATTATGGCCACATGTATGAAGCAAAAACATGCTTAGCTGATACTAAAACTTTGCCACCATCCAGAAACTCAGCTGATAGTTTCTCCGATTTATAAGGCCGAGTTCAACTACCTCTGAAATTAACCTTCTGGAAGGGCTCTTAAATTTTATAAGTTTTGGAGACTTAAATGACGAAGTTTATAAATTTAATCATTCGTAAGGAAAATATAGTAGGAACATCGTAATTACGCCTGTACTTGTTGTTACTATTTTCAAAAGATACTGAAAACGTTAAAAGAAAGTCCGACACGGAGGGAGGGGGGAGGGTAGATTTCAGGGGTGCTGAAATAACTCACAGATAAGCTTGACTCCCTTTAGTTAACTATTCTACGATTAGTTAAGATCTCTTTTTAATGCAAACACACACACACACACACACACACACACGTGAAAATAATGAGAGTAGAAGTAATTCTCGAAGCACATTACAAACAAATACAAATTACTCAGTTAATATTGAAGTTACAGAAAAAAAAGAAGTGTAAAATAACTTGGATAATGAAATAGCTTGTACAGTTTTTCATTGACGACAAATAATAAGTGATATATTCACAATGACATATTTCACACTTTTTCTACACTCCCACTCCGCTTACTGCCATTAACAAACTTTATCTTAAGTTTCACATATAAATATTGGGTTTTTTCTTCGTTCTTTAATTCCATTAGAGCTAGAAAAGGGTAATAACCAATTGATAACTCCTCCTAATTTGCCTTAGTAGCACAAATTGGACGTTAATAAATACAATTTTTAAAAATATCGAGATTACTAATGATATAAAAAATTACGGGAATCAGTGTCAACAGAAGACAAATGTATTACTTTCGTTCTATTATATATATATATATATATATATAAAATAAAAGTCCCTTTCATCATTTACTAGATTAGCTTGGAGGAGATTTGAATATTGTGCTATCAGAAGTAAAAAACCTGATTTTCTTATTTATGAAAATTCTGTATAGATTAGTAACTAAGTAAGACTAGTAATTAACGTCTTTTAAACAGCAGATGGCTTTTGACTTTGCTAAGCACATCCATTATATAGAATTTCATGTATTATTAAGCTTTACATTTAATAAGTAACAACTCATTTTGCTTTGTTAGGAGCACTATAAAAGAACTTATAATTCTATTGTTCCTATATGTTTCTTAAATATAGTCTTGCATTAATAATTAATTCGTTAATTTGCTTACTAAACTCTCAAAGTAGTACAGTGAATACCATGCTTTACAGACGGATAATCCATTGTTATGAATATCCCACTTTGAAATGTCCGTTTAATTGAACTGTTTACAAAGAAAACCTTCTTTAGTTCTACCTTATTTAGAATGACAATAGGATTTGTTTTAATTTGCTTAAATAATGTAGGATAAAACTCGGTACTTTTATCACATTCCTCCCATTGTTGTGTCTCATTCTGTTCTTTTTTTTTTTTTAGCAGATTTCCCTTAATGGAAATCAGCTATTGAGGTCGTACTCATGACGCGATTTATGAAAAATTTCTTAAAATGGCAATCAAACATACCAAGGAGATGACGAACATGAGGTCCGTTCAAATATATATATATATATATATATATATATATATATATATATATATAGATATATATATATATATATATATGAGCAGTATATATTTGACAGTTAACGCTTTAGCGGTCGCAATTTTTGTTTGATCGTTACCAAACTAGATATTTAAACGTTTTATGCAAAAAGACAGATCAAGTTCGTTAATGGCTGAAATCGGACCAGTGGGCGGGGGGGTTTAGAGGGGGGATTTTCGAAAATTCGAAATATCTCCGTTACCATACGTCGGATCAAAATATTGTATAGAACCAATCTTATTGCAAATTAAATTTACTATAATTATTGTTCTATACATTTATTCTCTATCTTGAATATTAACCGAGATATTTTTTATTAAATTTGGCCCACATTTTTATTAAATGTGGGCGGTAACGCACGATTGAGTTTCCCGCCAAAAGCTAGGTCGGCCGTTTCCGTAACTACTTGGCTCTCGTATGGAGATTTCTCTATTGTATAACTTCACGGGGGAAATCTGCTTAGTTTACGCAGCCCCTGCGTGACGAAGTCTTTTCATTTCCAATAAAACTACATTATTTAAGTTTAGATTCTTGAGATTTTATTCGACCAAGTTACCAGCCATTTAATTAGGAGATGTTTTAAATATTCCTGGTTGGGCTCCAGGCTTCCCAACGTTCAACTGCATTGGTACTAATGGGTTATTTCTAAAGGCTCTTTGGCGGCTCTCTAATGCATTCACGGTTTCCTTTGTGAAATTCCACCTTGATGCACGTCATGCATGATGTCGGGTCACAAATCCAACATCTTGCTAACAAAGTAATTTTATTGTAGCTCAAATATTACACGAGTTACTAGCATTTCATAGCTTTCAGCCTATGTAAGCTATGTAAGCACTCACTTCTACTCATCTAATTTTCCCAAATAGTTAATATATTACCATGTCTTATATCCAGATTAAATACCTCTTATTGTTCGGGCTCTTCTTAAGAGAGGAACTCGGAATCAAAGATTATGTGTGTGTGCGTGTGTCTATATATATATATATATACCCACACCTGCAATTTGACAATACAGAACAGTATTGTCAAATTACACCTAGTGTAATAGCGATTAGTTTACTAGTTTAAAATTTTATCTTACATTTATGACATATAATTTAAAATTAAAATAAATAAAATTAAATATATGTTATACAAATTACAATGTGTTTTCTGCTTTCTTTACACAGACCCTGCCTGACGGACATTTTTTGGGCCACCATCTATTTTATTCTTAGGGTTTCTTCTACATTCTATTTTCAGTGTTTCGTTTGGAGGACTCCACAATAACTTTTCGTTTAGTTTGCCTTTCTTTCTCATTTATTTTTTGCAGGTGGGGGGGAACCCTTTATCTTCTTCTTGGTTATTACACTCTGTCTTTTTTTTTGGGGGGGGGGGTCGTTTTTTCCATTTGACTCTTAAAATATTTTTTTTCTTTTTTTTTTTTTTTTCTCGAGGGGCCAATATGGCGAGTTACTTGCAAATTACCCAGTTACATGATTAGTGCAATGGCTTGCTGCATCTGGAGAACAGTGAGAGATATGTTTATGGTAATATCATAAATGGTAAAAAGTCCGTCACGCAGGGGCTGCGTAAACTAAGCAGATTTCCCACGTGAAGTTTTACAATAGAGAAATCTGCATACTGGTAACACAACACCACCGTGATTAAATACAAACGGTAATGAGAAATCTTTCAGTTAATTAAAATAAATTCCTAAATTCCCAACTGAAACGGCTTCTGAATTGTAAGAACAATTTATATTTTAATAACTCAAATTTTAATAGTCCAAGAACTAAAGAAGGGGGAGGGGCGATGAACAGAACGCATTGGCATAAATCTCACAAAGTAAGGAGGTAAGGTAAGGTTAGAAACGAGAGGTATGGTTAGAAGAAGCTTCCACCTGAGCCGATCAGTTTCGTAAACGGCCGACCTAATCCGAACAATACCCTACCACAGACTTCATAAAAATGCAAATATCTCGGTTAATATTCAAGATAGAGAATAAATGTATATGGCAATATTTATAGTAAATTTAATTTGCAATAAGATTGGTTCTATACAATTTTTCGATCCGATGCATAATAACGGAGATGTTTCGAATTTTCGAAAATCCCCCCTCTAAACCCCCCCCCACCCCCTAGTCCGATTTCAGCCATTAACGAACTTGTCTTTCTAATAAAACGGTTAAATATCGAGTTTCGTAACGATCAAACAAAAATTGCGACCGCTAGAGCTATAACAGATATATATATATATATATATATATATATATATATATATATATATAAAATTTTGAACGGACCTCATTTTCGTCATCTCCTGGGTAGAGGATCGATGGACATTTGAAGAAATTTTTCGAAAATCGCGTCATGAGTACGACTTTAATAGCTGATTTCCATTAAGGGAAATCTGCTAAAATGTTATTACTCAAGAGCAAGTACTAGCGACATTGAACTGAGTTTATATTTTACTAGTTGGCTAGGGGTGGGGGAGACACGGGGGGAAGGTCGAGGCAAGGAAGAGAGAGCCGCCCTGCTCGAGCACCATTTTGTTTACATAATAAATAATCGAATGTTTACTTCATTTGTAATTCATAAATGTCACTGTTGGCAGTGGCACCATTGTCCACAGGCTTTTCACATGGTTAGGTAGCACTCTATTCATTTCTCGCCAGCACATCACCTCATACTTATTTACACTTATTGTTTTCGTATAGAGGAGATTGAACCTATACAATACATTTTTTTGTTCATTATGAAGAGATGCAATAACACCTTTGTACCGTATAAGGTACAAAATCTATTTTTACCTTTCATTACCTTCCATTAAAATTAAAGTAACGATTCACATGTAGTATGTCACCTTGGTGTGTTTTTTTTTGAAAGTGTGTGTCCCAAGGAGACGAACAAACAGCAACAAAAGGGTGATTGTACTCTGCCGAGAACTTTTCCTTCAGTACGAGAGAGGTTCATTACTAATATTGAGTCCTTAACTTCTTTCGACGTTGTCGGCTCTTAGCAAGGAAAAGGGGAATCCCCGCTAGCCTGTGAGGGTAAAAATTATTGAAGATTTTTTGGTCCGCCACATAACAGCACTGATAGAGGATCATTGGGGCAACGAACAAATGAAAATTAATCATTAAGAAATCTTTTAACCACGGAAAAATATAAAAAAAGGCCCGTCCTGCAGGGGCTAAGTAAATTTAGCTATTTTCCAAGGCTGGCCACATATTTCACAATCTATTGTCCATTTTTCCTAAAATAAGAAGCCTACGTAAACATGAGTTGAAATTTAAGAAATGTATCTTGAAACTAATGCTAAATTGACACAATCATCTTTAAATCTTGATAGAAAACGGTATTTATTTCATCCCTTGAGCAAACTTAAATTCACCTATATTCTCCCAATAGAGATTTCATGCTACTCGTATAAAACTGTATCACTGTAGAGGAAAAACATGTTTCATAAAGTTATGGAAATAAAAGAATTATTTAGTGTTTCTTTTTATCCAGTCTCCGACGGAAAACCACTTTTATTTCAGTGGCAGGACAGGAAGGAATTCGTATCATAAATTCGTTAACATTTATTTAAACACGGCGTTTTCCTTCATGGGTATAACAAGTGAATGTCTGAAGATATACATGTGTGTGCAGGTATTACTTAGTGCATAAATTAATCCAAACTATATATTATCATCATTAAACATTTAACCCGTCGACGACAGGTAAAAAGTCCCCCGGGGCTGCGTAAACTAAGCAGATTTCCCACGTGAAGTTATACAATAGAGAAATTTCACGAGAGTCAAACAGTTACGGAAACGGCCGAACTAGACCCGAAATTAGCCGATACCATTTCGTCTGTTATAATTAATAAAAATTCGAATATCTCGGTTAATATTCAAGATAGAGAATAAATGTATGGAACAATATTTATAGTAAATTTAATTTGCAATAAGATTGGTTCTATACAATCTTTTGATCCGACGTATGGTAACGGAGATATTTCGAATTTTCGAAAATCCTCCCTCTAAAGCCCTCCTCCCACTGGTCCGATTTCAGCTATTAACGAACTAGATCTGTCTTTTTGCATAAAACGTTTAAATATTGAGTTTGGTAACGATCAAACAAAAATTGCGATCGCTAGAGCGTAAACAGATATATATATACAATTTTGAACGGACCTCATTTTCGTCATCTCCTGGGTATGATCGATGGACATTTGAACAAATTTTTCGAAAATCGCGTCTTGAGTACGACCTCAATAGCTGATTCACCTTAAGGGAAATCTGCTAATAAAACGGCTAATTGAAAATAAGAATTGAGTAGGTAGGAGGTGTGTCTTTGGGAGAGTGTGAGCGCCTTGGCTGTGGGGAGGGTAGGCAACCAGCGCCGCAATCAGGTGATCCTGACGTAGCGGCTGAGAGAGGGAGTGGGAGCAGGGCCCTTTCCTCCACTCCAGCCAACCATGTAAACCTCTCACGCTCCAATATCTATTCCGCTCCTCCAACTCACTATTGTGATATCTAATCGCGAATCAGTCGGCCCACGCATATCCTTCCAAAACTATACTCTCTCACAACTATAAATATTCGCTATTAAACATAATTTCAAAGACTGACTTGAGCGGAATAGGCGGTAGATTTAAATAGTATTGAAAATAAATTAAGTTGGTTATCCATGTATCAGTAGACTCACTCACATCAGGAGACTAAGATATACGTGCAATTCAATGCAATAAAAAATAGAGGCGTGATGTGACCAATGACATTAGCAGCGAAAAAGTATAAGAACAATAACCCTAATTTATATAAAATTGGATGGGACTTAATCTCGGATCTGTTTGTTATAGCCATCTCGGCAGTTAGTTAGTACACTACCCTTAATAATAAAATAAAATACTGTCACGCAGGGGTTGTGTTAACTAAGCAAATTTCCCACGTATTTCCATTTGTCTCAAAAAGTAAAGGTTCAATGAGAACAATATTTAGGCTTCAAATAATATGCTTCATGATATAACAGCTTATTGTTACTATGATAAGAGTAGGCGTGGGGGTTTACTGGAGGATGAGAATTAAAAATTCAAATATCTCGGTCAATATTCATATTAGAGAAAATATATAAATAACACCATTTATAGGCAAATCAATTTACTATAAGATTTGTTCTATATCTGTAAAACGTTTACAAAAATTCCAATATGTCTAATTTACTATTGGAATAATACCTATTCTAGTTAAAGATAAAGGCTTCATGTCTTCTAAATACTATCTCATGGTGAAGTCTTAATTTTTGTTTCACTTGACAATCTTTCCATCAAATTTGCGTACTCTCTTTTAAAAAGCGGGTATGCAGTCTAAAGAAGTTCATCAAATGTAATTTTCTTTAGTCAAAAGTAGTTTTAGCAGATTTCTTTCAATTAAACTTGATAGGACAGGTGTATTTAACTTTTCTCTTCCGTATATTGGGCCTTCTTAAACAAAATTTGTTTTACCAGATTTCCCTTAAGGGAAATCAACTATTGAGGTCGTACTTATGATGCGAATTTCGAAATTTTTCTTCAAATGTCCATCAATCCTACCCATGAGATGACGAAAATGAGGTCCGTTCAAAACTGTATATATCTATCTAGCGGTCGCAATTTTGGTCTTATCGTTACCAAACTTGATATATAATCGTTTTATACAAAAGAAAGATCAAGGTCGTTAACGGTTGAAATCGAACCAGTGGGAGGGGGAGTTTGAAAGGGGAGAAATTTGAAAATGCTTAATATCTCCGTTATTATGCGTCAGATCGAAAAATTGTATAGAACCAATCTTATTACAAATGTAATGGTCTATAAATATTGTTATGTACATTTTTTCACTATCTTGATTATTAAGTGAGATATTACATTTTTTTGTTTTTGGTCTTTAGTAAAGCCTCACTCCTACACATCTCATATTAACAATATTCTATTATGTTATAAAGCACTTTATTTGAAGCTTAAATACCAAATATTGTTCTCATTGAACTTTGTTTTGAGATAAATGCAAATACGTGGAGCACGTGGGAAATATGCGTAGTTAACGCAACCCCTGCGTGACGGACGTTTTATTATTATTATTATTGAAAAAGTTGTGTGGTTTTAAATGATGTCATGAAGCGGTCCAAACAAGGGATTGTTAAGAATGAACCGCTCATCCAAAAACCTATCGACATCGAAGTGCAAACGTTAAATAGGAACAGTGCTTGACATAATCATTATTGCAGACCCTTGAGTTAAAGCTCTATGCACATATGTAATAAACTGTTTATAATCTGAGAATCATTGAAAAGGAATGAAGGGTAGACTGTGGGATACGGAGGCAACTTATTCTTGTGGGGAAAAAAACCGGAAAGTAGTGGCGGGAACTATGAATGAGATCTAGATCTGGACAGGAGAGATAAATGGAAGGAGCGGGGCTCGGCAAAGATCCAGCCAATGAATGGCGAGTCCTTGCTGGCAATGTGAAAGGCACGCCAGTACTGGCCATCTACGGCTCCTAGGACATTCCTCAGCCGATTCTACGCTTCTCCTGGAGGATATACAGGAGTACATCTCCTTTCGCTCCAAATAGAGCCGAGAGTAGATCGAATCATCTCCTATTTTTTCCCTTTTCCATAAGACTTGTTAAACCTCGTAATCGTAGGACCACTTTTAGCAGATTTCCCTTAAGGGGAAATCAGCTATTGTGGTCGTGCTCATGACGCGATTTTTGGACAATTTCTTCAAACATCAATCCTACCAAGAGGAGGAGAAAATGAGGTCAGTTCAATATATATATATATATATATATATATATATATATATATATATATATATATATATATATATATATATATATGTCTGTGTGTATGTCTGTTAACGCTCTAGCGGTCGGAATTTTTGTTTGATCTGTACCAAATTCGATATTTAAGCGTTTCATGTAAAAGTAAAGATCAAGTTGGTTAACGGCTGAAATCGGACCAGTGTCAGGTATAGTATAGTGGGGGGATTTTGAAATTTCAAAATATCTCCGTTATTATGAGTCGGATTAAAAATTGTATAGAACCAATCTCATTGCAAATTGCAAGTCTTCTAGAAGTGTTGTTATATATCATTTTCCCCCCATCTTGAATATCAGTTTCTGCACTTTTTTAATTGTCATGCCTTGAGTAAACCCCTATTCCTACTCGTGTGATATTGAGTTAGTCCTTATATCATGGCCCACTTTATTCTAAGTTTATATACCGAATATTGATTTCAAGATATCTTTATTGTACGAAGTACAGCAATGACATGATATGCGATGACGTCATCAATTAAGATTTTACGTTCTAGTCTCGAAACTTTTTATTTGATCTATACTATACTCAATGTTTAACCGTTTCAGTCAACACTAAAGATCATATTAGCTAATTGCTGAAATCGGACATGTAATAGTGAGGGTTTAGATGGGAGGGATTTGAAAACTCAAAATATCCCCGTTATAATAAGTAGGATCGTAAAACGTTATAGGACCAATCTTGATAAACTATTAATGGTATAAATCAGGGGTGAGCAACCTTTTTAATCAACGGGCAAATTTAAATTCTAAAATTTGGCGGGTCGCAAAGAAAAAAAATATTTACACACACACACACATATATATATATATATATATATATATATACGGGATATATATATATTCAGTGGAGAAAGTTGATAAAAGAAATTCAGTTTTAGAAATGCTTGGCGGGCCGCATAAACATGTTTAAAGGGCCGCAGGTTGCTCATCCCTGGTCTAAAATATTTTTTCTATGCTTTTTTTCGTAACTCGAATATTAAAAGAGTTACTCCTACATTCTTGTTTTCAGCCTTCAGTGACCCGCGTCCCTTTCTACTCATCGGTTTTTTTAAATAAAAATAGAAAAAGTTCGTCACGCAGGGCCTGAGTAAACTAAGCAGATTTCCCTCGTGAAGTTTAGTAATAGATAAATCTACATACTGGTAACACAACACCACCGTGAATAAATACAAACGGAAATAAGAAATTTTTCATCCAATTTTAATAACCTGCCGACAGGTTAGAAATGTAAACAAACGGGTCTCCCGCCTCACACCGGAAAGAAAAACAATTACTGAAATATATCAGAATATAACATATTAATTTTATTGAGAACTATTTAATATATCTAGTACTGTAATTAATAATGAGTCAGAATAATTGTTATCACAAACAATCAAATTTTAGTAGTCCAAAACCTTAAGACGGGGGGGGGGAGTCACCAAGACATATTTGCATTTATCTCGTATAATAAAGGTCTCTTCATTACTATTTTTGGTATTTAAACTTCGAAAAATGTGATTTATTATGTAGCAGAGTACTGTTTATGTAACATGAGTAGAAGTGGCGGATTGCTGATAGCTGAAAATTGAAAAATGGGAAAAATTTCGGAAATCGCGTCATGAGTACAACCTCAATAGCTGATTTCCCTTAAGGGAAATCTGCTAAAAGACAACTAAACTAACGGCTACATCTTTCTCTATGACCTTCCACAAGCCGCACCAGTCGGAGAATGGCTTACAAAGTACGGTGGGTCAAGTCAGCTGATTTATATCGATACGTCACTAAATCAAAATATACCGATTATCCCTAAAGAAGTGTAGTCTAAATCGTAAAATGAGAAATTTATAATTGAGTAACTATAACTTTAAAGTTTCTAGTAGATACTTCACCTTTCTTGATGTAAAACATCTTTCGAAAGATATCTAATAATAGAGATATTTAAAATTTTATATTCTTCGTCTATTTGCTTTATCCCCATTCGTTGCTCGTTTCAGTAATTGGCAAACTTTTAATTTGTGATTGGCAAAGTATAGATTCCCATGGAACGAATAAGTATTCATTTTTGTTACCATGAAAATGGCGCTTTAGAGCGTCACTTAATTGAATTGCTCATTGATGCTCGTCATATCATATATTTGTTCCATGTTTTGTTTTTGTTTTTTTTTATTTTACGTCCACTTTATGCAACTAGGCTATTTGGGACGGGTTATCTACAGGTCACCATCCTTTTCTAGCCAGGGTGGGCCTAAGGAGTATATTTAATGAGGCCGTCATTAAATAAATTTCTACTGCCCAGGGCGGGATTCGAACCCGCCACTCTAGGTCTGCCATGTGAGATTAGGACCTACGCCCTAACTCACACGGCCAACCCGAGGCCCTTGTTCCATGTCTCTCGCTTTGAAAATACAAACAGAACGCGGTATTTAATCTTAGAAACAGACGTTCCCTGAATTATTAGCCTATTGTTAAATTGCGATAGGTTGTAGTTGGGCAGAAAACTAATAAAATGCAAACATCATTAAAAATTAGCTTACAAAAACCTGTAAAAACAAAATCTTTCAGAAGTTGCTTATAAGATAGGTTATATAACATTTTTGGATGTGTCATTTCCATAATAAAAGAATTTCTCATTTCTCAGGTTCGAGCGATATGTGAAAAAAGTTTCAGAAAATCGAACCTAAACACGATCCACGCGCTGTTCATGAGACAGAAACGTTATTTATAATTACACACACACACACACACACACACACACACACACACATATATATATATATATATATATATATATATTTACATTAGAAATCTACAAAAACAATTAGAAATCACAAGAATACACAGCATAAGCAGACCTTTAGAATGAAGCTGATTGACCATAGCTGCAATTGATTGCCTTGGAACAACTTCCAACCTACTAATTATATTATCACAACCAGGAAGTTTGTGCATTTATTTCTATTTAAATTACTAGTCTTGTTTGTGTGCTGCCTAGCAGTATTACATTTTATAATATTATGTAAAACTCGGTATGTAATATGTTTGTTGTTTACTATCATCTACTACAGTTGGTAGTTGGCTGTGGAAAATATATACCCTATCAACCAAGTAAAAGTCACAACTAAACTTTGAAGCTGATTCACTTATAGGATAAAATGAATCAGCTTCGATTATGGTTAAAAATTATGTCGTTCAATACGATTGTTATCTATAATGTGGTTTGTAGCTTCCTGCATTCAAGATATTATTTAAAGTCGAAAGTCCTCGTTTTAATTTGAATAATATTCTTACAAAAATGAATTTACTGAATACCCATTCGGCAGGAAGACAGCATATATATATATATATATATATATATATAGAGAGAGAGAGAGAGAGAGATTTCCTTCAATTAAACATGAAAGGACAGGTGTATTTCACTTTTCTCTTCCGTATATAGGGCCTTCTTAAACAGGATTTTTTTTAGCAGATTTCCCTGAAGGGAAATCAGCTATTGAGGTTGTACTCATGACGCGATTTTCGAAATTTTTCTTCAAATGTCCATCGATCCTACCCAGGAGATGACAAAAATGAGGTCTGTTCAAAATTGTATATGTATATATCCATACATCTATGTATCTATCTATCTATATATTTGTCTGTTACCGCTCTAGCGTTCGCAATTTTTGCCTTATCATTACCAAACTTGATATATAATCGTTTTATACAAAAAGACAGATCGAGTTCGTTAATGGCTGAAATCGGACCAGGGGGAGGAGGGGGGGTTTAGAGTGGGAGAATTTCGAAAATTCTTAATACCTCCGTTATTATGCGTCGGATCGATAAAGTGTATAGAACCATTCTTATTGCAAATTTAATGTTTTATAAATGTTGTTATTTACATGTTTTCACTTTCTTGATTATTAACTGAGGTATTTGCATTTTTTAGTTTTCGATCTTCAGTAAACCCCCACTCCTACTCATCCCATATTAACAATATGCTATTATGTTATGAAGCACTTTATTTGGAGCTTAAATACCAAATGTTGTTCTCATTGAACTTTTAATTTTTGAGATAAGTGCAAAACGTGACGTACGTGGGAAACCTGCTTAGTTAACGCAGCCCCTGCGTGACGGACTTTTTTTTTCCATAAAGGAAATTTGCTAAAAGAATCAAGATATCACGTGGTAAGTCAGCCTGCCCTAGCCAAAAGAAGAGTGTCAAGACTGGATTTAGTGTAGTATCATATCAATTCAAATATCGATTCCCAAGTCAACATCTTCCCTCATTAGGATTTTATCTCACGCCTCTCCTACAAATCTATGAGGACCCTTGTCCCAGTTTTCATTTTTTTGCTTCCTTGAAGGGTAGAAAGGGAAGTGTAATTGCGAAAAATATTGGTTTCGAGATTCCAATGGAATTATCCTTTTTGGCAACAATGAGTGTAATATATTTGAAGTGGTATTCAGATAGTAAAGAAATCAATTTATTATATATAATTATTAAATTGATAGATTTTATAAAATGTATTCATGAAATTTGTGCTAATTTGATAACAAATGTATTAAATAAGTATAAATGCTATTCAATAATACGTAAAGAAATTAACTCACATAATGCTAACACATTGTTAATAGAAAACAAAATACTTGACTAATCCTATTATGTTATGTTTACGTTTAATGGAAATAAATGCATTTCATTTCGCTCACTGGATTCATTTTGAATTGTTTTAGTACGGCGTCTTTATGTATGTATTTAATCACGTAGCTCGATAAGACAATAAACAAAAATTCTTTAGAATGTTGAAATTTAGTATTTAAGAATGTTGTAACAACTAGGGGAGCATCTCGCCTTTCGATAGAAATTAGAGGGTGGGGGGTTCAGTGGAAGGCGTAAATAAATTTTGCCAACTCCCTCCGTCCCTATTAGAACGACAGAATATTTCTTCAGGCCTTTTTCATTATCAAAAGAAATTCTATAAATTGCAATCAATGACAGTTTTTGATCCGATCTATTGCAATGGAGACATCGCAACCACTTTCAAAAGAAATAATTTTTAATGTAGTTCAGAAAATCATATTTAGTTAATTTATTAGGAGTGAAAGGAAATCATGTGGTGTCCACATCAGATGTTTGGTTTCAATTTTCTCCAGTTTTGGGGAATTCGAAAGTCCATTACCTAGAGACATCTTATTTCCATCGATTTGACCGGGTGAAGGATCATCAGTGTGAGTGATTGATGTACCATTTTCTTCTAGAAAATAATAAATTTTATAGGAATTCTGTTTAAAATCTCAAACGGACAAAAACGGTAGCATAGAAAATGAGAAAGAATGAAAAGTAAAGTTGGGAAACAGGGCCCGTGTGTTTCAACGCACAACATACGTTTGGGGATTTAATGTCGAAAGAGAAAGGTGTAAGATCGATTTGGCTGTTTCAATTGTGTGAATGGAAGTTGGTAGTTAGGTTTACGCTAAACTGGAGCCTTTAGGTCTCAGAATAAAGGATCAATAAAGGCGCTGTCTCATGAAAGCGTAATTATAGGACAGCTGGAAAAACGAAGAGGGCTCAATAGCCTTCTACAGCCAGTTGTATACAAAATAGTTCTCCTATTATTATTCTACTTACACAATCTAAAATATGGCTGAATCTGAGAAAGTGGACAATTTCGAAATTGACACAGTGCGTGCTCCTTCAATAATGATGCTAATGATTTGTTTATAAAAAGGAGTGAGCTTTGAGACCGAAATTATTTCGGAACATAGGCTCTCGCGTCAAGACTACAAATAAATTCAATTATATAATAATGAATAATCAACGTATGCACATAAAACTGTAGCTCAAGCCGACACTTTTACGGTGCGTAGACGACTGAATTGAATGTAACTCAGTACTTGAATTATCACTAAATCCACTTAGATTGTAGTTTATGTTAACATTCTTACTTAAGAACGGGAGTAGGGAAAAGCCTAGAATTAGCAAACAAGTGCTAATTAAACTCTACATAATACTGACATTGATAATGAGGTATAATGAAAAAAGACACCTTATATCTTCAGACATATTTACATTTTTTTTTTTTTTAAAGCGGGAGGGATATAGATACATTTTTAAGATTGCTCCGATGTATATAAATTCCCCACCTCGCTTATATTTAACTGAAGTAAGTCATTTATAAGAGAAACGTTTAACAGTCTTATTTAGTTTCCTCAGATAAAACACCTTACGATAAAACACATACTGACAGACTGCATCCAACGAGAAAACCTTCAAATACCCCACGATATGACAGAACTATTAACTGACAGCAGCCAATATATTCAACAAATACTAACACATCTAAAACATATCAACATTTAAAAAAACATATAATACAAAATAGAAAAGGTCTACAGCATACCTAAAAAGATTTAAAAGGGTTAACTTTTTATTATAATCTTTGGACAAAGCATGGATATGAGAAAGAATCAGATATTAAAGAAATATTTTCCATAATATAAAAGTACAAAAAAAGGTAAGCACATGAAGGAGTAAATATATCATCCTAATAATGCCAATCACCATCGCTATGGGGTACAAAACTAAATAAATAAAATAAAAAAAAAGGAAAAAATAATAATAATATAAATGTACTAGTATATAGGAATAACATAATTTTTTTACTAAAACCATTTTAAATTGTTGTCTTTATTACTAGTCTAATGTTTATTTATGTCTGTTTATCTAATGTTTATTTATGTTTGTTTATGTCTTATGTTTATTAATTGTCTTTATTACTAGTATTTAATGATTATTTGTTGTATTTAATTTTTTATTTATTGTCTCAGTTTTTGTTATTTTTCTATAATTTTGTTTTCATTTTACATTGTGAAACTTTGAGCCAAATCGCCAAGATGCGGGTGCTCCTGTATAAATAAATAAAAAAAAAAAAGTTTCCTCAGAAATGCGAATTACTAGAATATTCCGATTGTTTCGAAGTAAATAGTCTATGAAAAAGAAGGTTGAATAAAATAGTGATGGAGATGCTTATTCAGTTACTTATTAGATCTGGCCAATATAGTGATATAACTACTATCATCCTATACCATTCGGTGGGGTCCATATTCACGACAAATATTTCCTGTGATTTATTTACGCTAAATTACTATGCACATTCGTCCATTATTTATGTTACCTTTGGGTTATGAGGAGGGTAGGGGCGGAGATTTGTTACCTCCCTAATCCATTCATAGTTAGAACTATCATATAAGTCTAAAAACATAACATTAATTGTTGTAATATGCCTAAATTACAAACACTGGAATGAGTAATAATAAAATTGTTGACTCCCGCTATAGTTTTAGCGTATATCTCATTTAATATTCGGTATAAGACAAAAGTGTATATAACAAAAGGCACTTTAAATAACAAAATAAACAACGTTTGTCGGTTATCAATGAAATATCCCAATTTTTCATTTCAGGCTTCCCTTATAACCCCCACTTCTGTTCGTTCCTAAAAATATTTATATAGCTTATAATCAAAGAAGCATTAATACTATCCCACATGCGGAGTTTCGTTAAGGTCGGTTTAGTCTTTTGTGCCCTTTAAAATTGTTGACTCCCGCTATAGTTTTTAGCATATATCTCGTTTATACTTCGGTATTTGATAAAAGTGTATATATAAAAAGTTACTCTGAATAACAAAATAAACTACTTTTGTTATGAGCATATCTGCCAAAAAGCAATAGGAAACGAAATATCTCTATTTTTAATTACAGGGCTCCCCTATAACCCCCACTCTTGTACGCCTCAGAGAATATTAGTATAGCCCATAGTCTAAGTTAGGTTACTAGTAATATACATACCAAGTTTCATAAAATTCGGTTTAGTAGGTTGGGCGTGAAAAGGTAACAAACAAACAAACAAACACCAAAGCTACAAATTGCAGATATCGTGTCTATGGCATGTGAAACGAAAAATGATCCTGAAATTTCGAGAAAAAAAAATCAATGTACAGACAGAGGTTACAATTTTATATATATATATTTGTCTTTTACCACTCTAGCAGTAGCAATATTTTTCTTATCCTTACCAAACTCGATATATATATAATCGTTTTATGTAAAAAGAAAGATCATCTTCGTTAATGGCTGAAATTGGACAGGGGAAGGGGGGTATAGAGGGGGAGAATTTCGAAAATTTTAAATATCTCAGAATTTCGTATAATATGTATAATAACGTCGAATCGAAAAAGTGTACATAACTAATCTTATTACAAATTTAATGTTCAAATTTCAGAATAGTTCACCTTAGATCCTGAAAGGAAATCTGCTAATAATCAAAATTCACCTATATCAGAACAACCTCCAATTCTCATGATCACTATAGTACCTATTACCTAGCTAGTGCCATTGTGTATAAAATACATATTCATTAGTAATTGCAGAGATACGCCAAATATTGGAATGACAATGTGAATAAATAGCATATGCTCCAATGTAATAATGTTTTATATATATGTAAAAACAATGTTATATTGGCTACTTTTTTGGACTCATTCCACTTGGCGTGCCTCCATAAGAACTACTTTCACTGTTAAAATTACTTCAAAAATAAGTATGAATTGTCGTCCACGCTGGGAGAAATCAATTTCTTCTGTTCAATGAATGAACACACTCTTAGTTTGCCACACTAGTATCGTATATTTAGCACCAGAAGAAAATGCTCAACAAGCAAGGAGCGAGGCAGTAATGTTATGTGCTATTATTATTATTTGTTAACGTCCACTTTTGCAATTGAGGTTAATACTCCTGATGCAATTTTCAAAAAATATCTTCAAATGTCCATCAATCCTACCCACGAGATGAAGAAAATAAGGTTCATTCCCAACTACACACACACACACACACACACACACACACACACACACATATATGAATATTCACAAAAACGGCAAATAAAAATTTATCAGACTAATTCTTTTAAGGTTATATTAGCAATGTCCTTAATTCAAATCAAGTTTCCCTGCATATAGAAGTTTTATTCAGATTTTTAAGTGGAGCTACTTTAGTTATTTGATCATTTTTCAATAAAAAATTGACCAGTTAATAGAAAATTCTGAAATTCTCAAGGATATTGATTTACTTCTCTTTAAATTAATACATACATTCAATATTAAAATAATTATCCAAATTTATGACTTTTAAGAGTATATTACTCATTAGGTTTTAAGTTTACAGAAAGAAACAAATGCTTGTCAGAACTGGCCTCATATAGCTAACAAGTATGGAACACTGTTAAGTCAGCTTGTCATAATCCTATGCCTAAATTTTATAAGTTAATTAAAGATTTAATTCACTTGACTATAACGAGCTATTTTATTTTAATTCAAGTAATGATTCAAAGTGATACTGGGATTTAGAGTAGAAAGCTTTTTAAAAATTCAGAATATTTTTATTTTATTAAGGGAAAGCCTCGCAATAAGTGTGAATAATAACAGTTCTCCAAAGTAATAAACCGCTAAAGAAAGTTTAAAACTTTTTCTTGGACGACTTTCAAAAGGACATTCAAAATTATATTTTAAAAATCATCTCTAAACTTCTACAGGCCCTCCCAAAATAGCAGAGTAAGTGCAAAGCAACTCAAATTTGTTATATGCATATATACTCCTCTGCCATAAATAATTTTAAAAATATAACTTTTGATTAATATGATTTTAATACCACAAAATCGAATGCGTTTTAATATACCATATTGTCCAGTTCTCATCATGATTTAGCTTAGTTCCATACGATTGCAAATGAATGTCCAATTTTAAGCTGTTTAATAAAACTATCATTTCTAAGGCTTCGCTGTTCAATGTTGATATTAAAGTCTATAAAAAAAATTATGGTTTTTCACTTTAAAGTAGGAAGAAAATGTATTATTCCCAATAAATGCTTTATTCGAACGAGTCTACTAAGTACTGAACAAATAAATTACTTTTCAACACTCGCGAGAAAACCTGAAGCCAATGGAAAAAGTATCACCACACCAAAAATATGAATTAAATATTATTGTTTGCCGAGTCCAGTTAAAGTTAATGAAATCCTAAGTAAATGCTTGAGATGGTTTTGTATTATATTTGTAATAAATTAATAAAAAGCCCACAAATGTTTTCAGGACTATTCTATTCTGGTTAACTCCAAATACATATACACATAATTTCCTTAAGTACGAAAAACAATATTTGGAAAATAGGAATTTTTTCACAGGGGTTTTGTTTACATTAAATTTAGGTACTAGATGTATTTCTTGTTTATAAATAAGTTGAGTCAACGTATTTATTTATTAATACCTGTGAACACACATTAAGATGGTTTCGATCTTAAAAGGTAGGCATAGTAATGAAATGACAGGAATTTATTTTAATCATTTTTTTTCCATTGAAAGTATAGAATATTAGCAACCCTATTATTATTGGGAAATGTGTTATAATATAGCCAAAAGACATCTATCGAAGAGAAGTAAAAATCCTACTTACTCTAATAAAAGGCTGGCGACGTGAAGAAAGCTCTGTGAATAGAGTGAGTGTGTGGGGATGTGCGCGCCTGAAGAGTAGGATAGCGATTGAGGGCTCCGGCAGACTGAAACCGTATCCCTTTTGAATCGGATCACCTTGAAAATCAATCCGCCTTTGATAAAATTTTCTCTGCGTCAGCAGACTCTTTACTATCAACGCCGCTAAGTGTGCGAGAGTGGGGAATGACGAACGCCGCGGGGGTGTCGAAAAAACAGCTTACCTTCGCTCTCCATAGTTTCCTAATGGCAAACGCAAGGACCTTGTTTTTCATTGTTTTTTTTCCCTCCCTTTGGATTTTTCAGGTTGGCATTCGTTAATACTTTTTCTATTCAGTCGCGAGAGGAAACAATAAGCTTTTATTCCCATTATTTTTTTTCGCCTGAGGCGTTATCTCCCACTGCACCTGCCGGCTTTTATCTTAACTACCATTGTCAAGTGGTGGATTTTAGAGTTCTGTTTTGAGTATTTCATTGGCCAACGTCAGCAAGCACTATTATTTAGATCAGCTGCGCTGCGGTCAGTTTAAACGTAAATGGTTCTGTGGTTTCACGTCATCATAATAGCTTATTTTTTATCCGTCCTATTAATGCTAAAAACCTTCACTAAGCAGATTTCCCACGTGCTGGTATATCACATTTGTGATCTAATCTCACCTCTTATTCTCTATTTCTAAGTAGTGTATAAGTGGGCGGGGTTTACTGAAGGCTGAAATCAAGGAAGTACGAAATACTCGCTTAATACTTGAGTTACGAAAAAATACAAAGAGCAACATTTGTAGACCATCAATAGTTTACAAAGATTAGTTTTATAATGCCACCCATTATAACGGACATATTATGAATTTTCGAATTCCCCCTTCTAACCCCCCACTACTCCAGGTCTGATTCTAACCAATAGCAAATATGATCTTTAGTGTTGTCTTTAAATAGCAGTTAGTAGTCCTTAAATAGCAGTTAGTAAGTATATGTTTTATAGTAAGTCTACAGTTACAGTGTTGGCAGTACGGTTCGTCTTCTCCAGTAAGTAGGTAAGTGTGAGTTAGTCGTGAATGACCAATTCTCAACCTCGTTAAAACTACTTCTCATCTAATTAGCCCTTTTTGAGGAAGGCCATTCACCAACATAAACTTCTTGAATGGCTTTCCTCAAAAAGGCTAATTAGATGACAAGTAGTTTTAACGAGGTTAAGAATTGGCCATTCACGACTAACTCACACTTACCTACTTACTGGAGAAGACGATACGACAAACATTCCGACCGCTAGAGTTAACAGACAAATATATTTATGTATCTATCTACACTGTACAAAACTTTATGGTTTACTGGATGTAAATCATTAAATTTTAGACGACCTAAAATGATAGAGCTCCTATCACAGCCCAACGCATTCCAAGTGCCGTCTGTCCTAGGCAGGTTCGATGGACATTTTCGAAAATCTCACCATGAGCACAACCTCAATAGCTGATTTTCATTGAGGGAAAACTGCTAAAACCACACTTAGTTATATGTTGAGTGCTATACAAAATGACTTGAAAATAGATAAAGATCATGCCCCACATACCGAAAACATCAAATATATAAGTTCCAAAGTATAAAAACCATTCCATTTTTATAATAATCCTCTTTTTCTGTGATGACACCTATTATGCTCACTTTAATTGGCAGCTGTCGATCGCATCCTTCTCACAAGAAACCTAAAAACACTCATTTATAACGAATGTAACAATGATTATTTAAAAATAAAATTGTTCCCATTCGATACCTATTAATTTTGGGGAAGGTAGAAGGGCTCTACTGATGGCTCTAAAACTACTGAACCATGAAACAGTACGTGTTAACCCTATTTAGGTCTCCATAAATCAAATAAACATACTAAAAATATTATATATATATATATATATATATATATATATATATATATATATAGAGAGAGAGAGAGAGAGAGAGAGAGAGAGAGAAAGAGAAGGTTAACTGAGATATTTGCATTTTTTAGTAATAAGCCACGGTAAAGCCCATTCCTACTCAAGCGATAGTCACTTTGAGTCTTTAAACATCTCACATCCAGCTGGTATTTCGTTTCCTAGGCTTGTTATTACGGTAGAAATAGGGAATAGATTGTGAGTTGAGCTCCTCAGGGTGGCTGAAGGGCTGGCAGAGAATATGTTTCTACCATTCCTACTAACGCCAGGGTTAACGGTACCAGATTCCTGGTTGGGGCTCTGATAACCTCCTTCTATGACAACGACTTGGATGAATTCTAAGCCACACCCACAGGGGTAATATAAAGTGGTAAACACAGAATGATATTTGCTGAGTACACAAGTTTGTTTTGACGGTTTTTTTTTTTCTTCTTTTGATCACATTTCATTGGTCCACTTTACTTGAAGCGTCTCTTTCAAGAAGAATTTCGTAACCTGTCATTAATCTTATCTCACTAAATATTATCTAATGCATTGTTTTTATTTTCGTTGAAAAAAAAAATGTTGATAAACACGTGGTACATAACAAAATACACAAACACAAGTAAGAGTTTATAAAAGATCGTAACATATTAAGTGAAAATGCACTCAAGATGAAGGGCGTATTCTACTATTTCAAAAAAGCTAATTCTTCTTTGTTATTTTAGCAATTTATTTTTATTTTTTTAAATAAGTAAGTAAAACAATAAACGCAAATCAGAAAAATAAATATCTTCCACGGAATCTCTTAATCATTATCAAGATCAGCGAAGTAAAACATAAATTTTACAAAAGAAATTGAAGACTTCATCCATCTTAAGCCTAGGGCTGTACTTTAACTAGTATCTTACTAACTATAATGAAAAAAAAGAAAAAAAAACTTCTCCCTTTTTAAGTATGTATTACTAAATATTCTTTGACCATTAACTTATTATCAGAGTAAAATTATGAAGTCAAATATGAGGGGGAATTAATTTATTTTTTAATATATTCTTGCGAAAATTAAATGCATGAAGGATTAGCTGAGAGAGTCGCAAGGAGGATTTTGGAGGTGCAAGGGAGATGAAAGGGAGCCGACCGAGGGACTGCTGGAGCCAGTAGGTTCTAGACTAAAGAGCCCAGCACCTTCGAGACCGCGCCCTTTGATGTTGCCGCCCCTCTATGTCAGCATGAGCAAATCGGCCGACAGTTTCAGTTTGTGCTCAGCGGTCTTCGAGTGATGTTGAGCACTATAGTGCGACTTAGTGCAGTGCGGTAAAGTGTTTTTATGTGAAGAACAGTGTGTGCCGTGACTGTAAGTAACAGTTTAGTGCCGTGTTTAAGACAGTGCAGTGCCGTCTTTTTATGTGAATTTCAGTGATCGTGAGTGAATTATTGGACGGTGTAATCTGAAGAACAGTGACGCTATCAGTGCATACTGTGAGTAGTGATTAAGAATAATTAACCAAGTGTATTGTGCATTGTTAAATAAATTGTGCAGTGACAAAAACTGTGAAGCTTGTGTGTGTTTAATTTTGCAATCCAAAATAACTCTTATTAACAACGTTTATTACTGGTTTTGTAATAAAAACGTAACAATATTCTAAATTTTCAGAGTTGATATCAACTTAATAAAACTATTATAAAGTAATAGACAAAATTGAAAGCTAATTTTCTTAAAATTGTTTCAACATGAGTTGACAATATGAATCTCTAAAAAACAACTATTGCAGGGACAAAGTGGCTTGCGTTTATAACTAAATACCTTTGATATTGTTCGCAACAATATGTAGTTACTAACAATAAATTTAGATCAATCACAGTTAATTAATAATATATTGTAATTTCGTTGTCAGGTGTGAACAATGATTTTTTATATTATTACTGTACTAAGAAGTCTGCATAGCACAAGAGTGAATAACAGCAAAAAACAAGGCTCCCAGCGGGTGGCACTTACATTAGGGGAACAATAAGAAACGGGACAAAGGCACCAAGGTTGTTCTATAATCGACATAACCAAAACGTTTTTATACCTCCAAATAAAGCTTCAACGTGATTATAGAGGAAGATCAAGATATATGAGTTTGCAGTACAGAGACCTAACAGCATACATTTTGCGTAGAACTATGTAGGAGCGTTCTTTAGAAAGTCAACATAGCCTACTCTACCTGTTTCCTTTAAACTGCATAGAAAAACTCATATTGATCTAAATGAATCTGTAGCAAGGATCGGTCTGGTTGTAAACCAGGGCAAAACAAAATAAATGATGGCGGGAGGTCGAAGTGCAGCAAGAAGACGTGCTACCATGGTACGCCGATAAATTCAAACAGTTATGCCGCTAGAGATAGACAGAAGAATAAAAAAAAAGTCCGTCACGCAGGGGCTGCGTAAACTAAGCAGATTTCTCACGTAATGTTATACAATAGAGAAATCCGCATACTGCTAACACTCAACACCACCGTGAGTAAATACAAACGGAAACGAGAAATCGTTAAGTTAATTTTAATAAGCTCCCAACGGAATCGGCTTATGAATTGTAAACACATAAGTTTGCCACTGAGAGCTGAACAGATAGACATATTCTTCACCGGAAAGAAAAACAATTACTGATATACATCTGAATATAACACATTAACTTCATTGCAAACTATTTGCTACATTTAGTACTGCAATTTATAATGAATCAGAATAATTTTTATTTTAATAACTAAAACTATAGTAGTCCAAGAAATAAAGAAGGGGGGGAGGGCATCAACAGAACGTATTTGCATATATCTCACAATGTAAAAGGTTAGCTTACACGAGCGCCGACCTACGAAAACGGCTGAACTAATCCGGAAACTTCCGACAATAGCCGCAAGCACACTTAATAAAAATGCCATTATCTCGGTTAATATTCAAGATAGAGCATAAATGTATATAACAATCTTTATAGTAAAGTTGGTTTGCAATAAGATTGGTTCTATACAATTTTTCGATCTGACGTATAGTAACAGAGATATTTCGAATTTTCGAAATTCTCCCCCTCTAAGCCCCCCCCCTCCCACTGATCCGATTTCAGCCGTTAACGAACTTGATCTTTCTTTTTACATTAAACGATTAAATACCGAGTTTGGTGACGATTAAACAAAAACTGCGACCGCTAGAGCGGTAACACACACACACACACACACAAATATATATATATATATATATATATATATATATATATATATATATATATACTATATCTGCTAAAATACAAGACCAGGAAGACAAATAAGCATTTAGATAATTTACAGTGGTTACAGGGGTTACTTTGGACTACAGGGGCACATGAAAAGCAAATCTCATTGTAGAGCAACTAAATTGAGACTCTATAAGACGTTTATAAGGTTTGTCATCACCTACGGGTCCGAATACTGGACGCTATCCAAGAATCAGGAGCTGGTGTAATTGAGGTTCGAACGGCGTATCCTCAGGGGAATATTTGGTCCAGTGTGCATAAACCAAGAGCGGAAACTTAGGACCAAAGCGGAACTTCAGGACTTGTAGCATGAAGCTGATCTAGGCAGATTTATAAAATTTGGTAGACTGGGCTGGGCTGGACGCATAACAGATAACCAGATTCCCCAGAAAACCAGCTAACAGGCACAACGATAAAGGCCGGGTGGGCGACCCCAACTGCGTTGGGCTGACGGCGTTGCTGTCGAAGCAAGCAATTTTCCTTGGGTGACATAGTTAGTTTAGAGGTGGCAATCATTGAAAATTCGAAGTATCTTGGTTACTTGTCCCGTCCTTGTGTAAATTGTCACTTATAACATGTCATTGGGGCAAGACTGGAGGGTAGATTAAAGTTGTAGCCTGCATAGTCATACTGGCTAATGCCTATCATTAGTCAGCTTATGCAGGCTACATGTTACCGAGAGATGCCATCTAACTCTGGCCTTGAATAGAATTTTACTGGTGTGATTGGAATTTTTCTCATGATGCCTTTATTTCTGGATGACCTGGTGCAGAAGACAATGGGAAACCACTGCATGTCCTTGTAAACCTCTTATTCCCAAGTTGGGTCCCGTGAAAATCAGGTTTACCTGTTCACGAAACCAGTAGCCTGTAAATATTGCACTGTGAGTAGGATCGAAGAGTTTTATGTAAGCAACGTTGTTGGAATTTTAATTTTTTACAACTATTTTTTTTAATACATGTTTTCTATCTGTCGGTTAATTGTTTTTTTTTTTTGGTTTCAGCCTTTCGTAAGCCCCTAATTGTATTAATCCCATTTTCACTTTAAGTACTTCATTTATTAAACATCTCAAGTCAAACTAACATTTCAATACCAGCTTACATTAGCTTCTTACTACGGGGGAATAGAAGACAGATGGAAATATGAGATCATCATCACCATATAACATAGCACATTACAGTGCGCGGGACATATACCAGTGCTTGACGGACTTTTCTAATCTTCAAAACGGAAATCAGTCAGATTAAGGCATAGCAGAAACGTAGGAGTGGCACTAAAAGAGAGATTACAGCTCTCCTGATAAGCATCCACTACTTCCGCTATTCAGCAGTTCCATTCTCACGGCACTAGGAATGCGATTGGGAAGTGATAGGAGTCCCTAGGTAATCCATTATATTTTCTACAGGATAGATAGAAGCAAAGCTGTTGCAATTTGCGTTTGGTTGTTACCAAATTCGATATTTAAATGGTTTATGTAAAAATAAATATCAAGTTCGTTAATGACTGAAATCGGGCTAGGACGGCTAGGATTTCACTCATCAACTCCACCCCCTTTAACTCTTCTAATTTTTACTTTCTATAAATGAACCACTAAATATCTAATTTTCAAATTAAATTTAAATTCTTCAATATGGACATACGGACTTGAACTTTGGGGTTCCACTAAACCTTCAAATTCCTACAAAATCCAAACCCTCCAATCCAGAATACTTCGCAAAATTACAGATTCCCCATTTTACGTATCCAATTTAACTCTCCATAACGACCTCAACATTCCTTTTGTCCATCCCCTCGCAAAATCCCGATATCAGAAATTCCACTCTCTCCTTCCCGCACATCCTAATCCTCTAGTCGAATCACTTTCAGCTACCCACATTCCAAAAATCCCAAGACGACGACTGAAGCGTAAGTGGCCAAGAGATCTCCTTGTGTAGTGCTCAGAATAACTCCATGTAGTACAAGCCAATGTTCCCTCCAATATGGGTATTGTCAATGGACAACTTCCCACCTCTAGTGAATAATCAAGCCAATTGTATATCATTCACATCATTTGCTTGTAATATGTATATATGTTGTTGCAAATAAACGAATAAATATTTAAAAAAAAAAATTTAAATTCTGTCTACATAGTCTTCTTACTACGGGAAAAATACAGAATAGATGGTGAGATGAGATCGGCAATGGTACATATTAGCACGTGGGAGCTCCGCTTAGTTTACGCAGCGCATGCGTGCAGACTTTTTAAATTATTACAATCATAGAAATCAAACTTCGGTAAAGGACCTTACGCATAGTGTCCTTCGAAAGTAATTATAGCCATTACCAACAAAAAAAACTATCCAAAAATGAATTTCAGATATATGAATTGTTTAAAAATATATCTTCATGTTGGGAAGACAAAATTTCACCAACTCAATTTCAAAATACATGAGATTTTTATTACAGAGAATAACCTTGTCATTTTTTTTTTTAGTTTGGTAATTCTAGCGTATTCTAGTGACCATGGATCAACTGCGCAGTCTTCTAATCTTACAAATAGCAAAAATAACTCCCGCCACGAGTTATGAGGAGGAAACATAAAAAATTAAGTAGGCACAGGTCCTTCATGACCCGCTCTGGCAAACAAATACAAAAATAAAATTGAAGTTAGATCAACCACTAACGATAGCCTGCTCAGCTAAATTTGTGTTGGCCATTGCAACTGTGCTTGTCCTTGTAGGCCTCTTCCTTCCATGGTCCGTAGCCAAAAACAACAGAGCATAATGCAACAAAAGTGGAAAAAATAAAACAGTTTCCAATATTTAAGTAAAGAAGCCAGAAATAATACTGTTCTAGCTTAAGAGTGGAACTAGTCATATTTTATTCATTGCTATAGAATAAGTGTATACATTTTCAAGTATATACTATTGTTATATCCTAATATTAGAGAAATAATCTACGCAATTTTTTATCATATCACGTGTAGGCAATGAGTCGAAATTTATAAAAACCCTATTCCTCCATATACACTTTATTAAAACTCTATATGTTTCGCGTTCATTATTTCAATCCCATATCAAGAGTAGTCTCTATAAAGTTTGACCCTTTGGCCGTTGTAATTTTGTATTAAAAACAATTAAATATTCCTCTTGAACGTTTTGGGGATATCAATAACTTTAAAATAAACGGATAAAGGATTACACTCGATCTTATTTACTAAATCGCCTAACAATTTTATAAAGATTAACATACTTTTACACATAGACACAGGTATTTGTTAACCCTTAAGGCATCGAACATTCGTTTTATCATAACCAATATGGATATTTAAAAGTTTCATGTAAAACTAAATGTTAAGGGTCAACCTGTGACCTGGAGTGGGGGTTTAGAAAAAGAGGTAAAATGCAAAATATCAAAAACGTTTATGTATACATTATGTGATCCATGGAAAAATGTTATATAAACAGTCTTCTTGATCACATTATTTAAAACAATTTTTCCGTTCCTAGAGGGAAATCACCATGGTACAATTGGGCTCGTACTCATGGCGCGATTTTCAATATATCTTCAAATGTCCATCGATCCTACCAAGGAGATGGCGAAAATCAGAATCATACATACATACAACCATCTCTCTCTCTCTCTCTCTCTCTCTATATATATATATATATCTATATATATATAAAATTGTAACCTCTGTCTGTACATTGATTTTTTTCGCGAAATTTCACGATAACTTTTCGTTTCACATGTCATAGACACCATAACTGCATTTTGTTTCTTTCGTGTCTGTTTGTTTGTTTGTTTGTTTGTTTGTTTGTTTGTTTGTTTGTTTATTTGTTTGTTTGTTTGTTACCTTTTCACGCATAAACGGCTGAACCGAATTTTATGAATCTTGGTATGTATATTACTACTAACCCAACTTAGACTTTAGGCTATATTAATTTTCTCCGAGGCGAACAGGAGTGGGGGTTATAAGGGAAGCCTGAAATTAAAAATAGCGATATTTCGTTTTCTATTGGTTTTTCGGTAAATATGCACATAACAAAAGTTGTTTATTTTGTTATTTAGAGTAACTTTTAATATATACACTTTTGTCGTATACCGAAGTTTAAATGCGTTATACGCTAAAAATTATAGCGGGAGTCAACAATATTATTGGCCAAAAAAGACTCAACCGAACTAATTAAAACTCGGTATGTGTATTAGCAGTGAAGCCTTCATTATAATAAGCCATACCAACAATTCTATGGACGGGCAGGAGTGGGGGTTATAAGGGAAGCCTGAAATTAAAAATAGCGATATTTCGTTTCCTATTGGTTTTTCCGCAAATATAAACATAACAAAAGTTGTTTATTTTGTTATTTGGAGTAACTTTTCTTATATACACTTTTGTCGTATACCTAAGTATAAATGAGTTATACGTTAAAACTTTAGCGGGAGCCAACAATTTTATTGGGCACTAACGGCTGAACCGAACTTAACAAAGCTCGGTATGTCAATTAGCATTAATTCTTCCATGATTATAAGTTATACTAAAATTTTTATGTTCGAACGGGAGGGGGGTTAAAAGGGAGGCCAAATTATAAATACCAAAAATTATAAATACCAAAATACCAAATTATAAACAAGATATACGCTAAAACCTATAGCGGAAGTGAACAATTTTATTTGGGACAAAAGACCCAACCGTAATAAATAAAACTCGGTATATGTATTAGCACTAACGCTTTCATTATTACAAGCCATACCAACATTTCTAGGGACGGGCAGGAGTGGGGGTTATAAGGGAAGCTAGAAAGTAAAAATAGCGATATTTCGTTTCCTATTCGTTTTTCGGGAAATATGAACATAACAAAAGTTGTTTATTTTGTTATTTAGAGTAACTTTTATTTTAAACACTTTTTTCGCACGAAAGACTTAACGGAACTAAATGAAACTCGGTATGTGTATTAGCACTAACACCTTCCTTATACCAACATACCAACATTTCAGGGGGCGGGCAGGAGTGGGGGTTTTAAGAGAGGCCTGAATTTAAAAATAGCTGTATTTCGTTTTCAATTGGGGTTTCTTTTATGCGCATGACAAAAGTAGTTTATTTTTCTATATAAAGTAACTTTTGTTATATTCACTTTTGTCGTATAGAAAAGTATAAACGAAATATACACTAAAATCTAAAGCGAGAGCCAACAATTTTACGAATGAAGCGAACTTAGCAAAACTCGGTGTGTGAATTAGCATTAATTCTTCAATTAAAATTAAAATTAAATTTAAATTCTTCAATATGGACATACGGACTTGAACTTTGGGGTTCCACTAAACCTTCAAATTCCTACAAAATCCAAACCCTCCAATCCAGAATACTTCGCAAAATTACAGATTCCCCATTTTACGTATCCAATTTAACTCTCCATAACGACCTCAACATTCCTTTTGTCCATCCCCTCGCAAAATCCCGATATCAGAAATTCCACTCTCTCCTTCCCGCACATCCTAATCCTCTCAAAAATCCCAAGACGACGACTGAAGCGTAAGTGGCCAAGAGATCTCCTTGTGTAGTGCTCAGAATAACTCCATGTAGTACAAGCCAATGTTCCCTCCAATATGGGTATTGTCAATGGACAACTTCCCACCTCTAGTGAATAATCAAGCCAATTGTATATCATTCACATCATTTGCTTGTAATATGTATATATGTTGTTGCAAATAAACGAATAAATATTTTAAAAAAAAATTTAAATTCTGTCTACATAGTCTTCTTACTACGGGAAAAATACAGAATAGATGGTGAGATGAGATCGGCAATGGTACATATTAGCACGTGGGAGCTCCGCTTAGTTTACGCAGCGCATGCGTGCAGACTTTTTAAATTATTACAATCATAGAAATCAAACTTCGGTAAAGGACCTTACGCATAGTGTCCTTCGAAAGTAATTATAGCCATTACCAACAAAAAAAACTATCCAAAAATGAATTTCAGATATATGAATTGTTTAAAAATATATCTTCATGTTGGGAAGACAAAATTTCACCAACTCAATTTCAAAGAACATGAGATTTTTATTACAGAGAATAACCTTGTCATTTTTTTTTTTTTAGTTTGGTAATTCTAGCGTATTCTAGTGACCATGGATCAACTGCGCAGTCTTCTAATCTTACAAATAGCAAAAATAACTCCCGCCACGAGTTATGAGGAGGAAACATAAAAAAATTAAGTAGGCACAGGTCCTTCATGACCCGCGCTGGCAAACAAATACAAAAATAAAATTGAAGTTAGATCAACCACTAACGATAGCCTGCTCAGCTAAATTTGTGTTGGCCATTGCAACTGTGCTTGTCCTTGTAGGCCTCTTCCTTCCATGGTCCGTAGCCAAAAACAACAGAGCATAATGCAACAAAAGTGGAAAAAATAAAACAGTTTCCAATATTTAAGTAAAGAAGCCAGAAATAATACTGTTCTAGCTTAAGAGTGGAACTAGTCATATTTTATTCATTGCTTTAGAATAAGTGTATACATTTTCAAGTATATACTATTGTTATATCCTAATATTAGAGAAATAATACACGCAATTTTTTATCATATCACGTGTAGGCAATGAGTCGAAATTTATAAAAACCCTTTCCTCCATATACACTTTATTAAAACTCTATATGTTTCGCGTTCATTATTTCAATCCCATATCAAGAGTAGTCTCTATAAAGTTTGACCCTTTGGCCGTTGTAATTTTGTATTAAAAACAATTAAATATTCCTCTTGAACGTTTTGTGGATATCAATAACTTTAAAATAAACGGATAAAGGATTACACTCGATCTTATTTACTAAATCACCTAATAATTATATAAAGATTAACATACTTTTACACATAGACACAGGTATCTGTTAACCCTTAAGGCATCGAACATTCGTTTTATCATAACCAATATGGATATTTAAAAGTTTCATGTAAAACTAAATGTTAAGGGTCAACCTGTGACCTGGAGTGGGGGTTTAGAAAAAGAGGTAAAATGCAGAATATCAAAAACGTTTATGTATACATTATGTGATCCATGGAAAAATGTTATATAAACAGTCTTCTTGATCACATTATTTAAAACAATTTTTCCATTCCTAGAGGGAAATCACCATGGTACAATTGGGGTCGTACTCATGGCGCGATTTTCAATATATCTTCAAATGTCCATCGATCCTACCAAGGAGATGGCGAAAATCAGAATCATACATACATACAACCATCTCTCTCTCTCTCTCTCTCTCTCTATATATATATATATCTATATATATATAAAATTGTAACCTCTGTCTGTACATTGATTTTTTTCGCGAAATTTCACGATAACTTTTCGTTTCACATGTCATAGACACCATAACTGCATTTTGTTTCTTTCGTGTCTGTTTGTTTGTTTGTTTGTTTGTTTGTTTGTTTGTTTGTTTATTTGTTTGTTTGTTTGTTACCTTTTCACGCATAAACGGCTGAACCGAATTTTATGAATCTTGGTATGTATATTACTACTAACCCAACTTAGACTTTAGGCTATATTAATTTTCTCCGAGGCGAACAGGAGTGGGGGTTATAAGGGAAGCCTGAAATTAAAAATAGCGATATTTCGTTTTCTATTGGTTTTTCGGTAAATATGCACATAACAAAAGTTGTTTATTTTGTTATTTAGAGTAACTTTTAATATATACACTTTTGTCGTATACCGAAGTTTAAATGCGTTATACGCTAAAAATTATAGCGGGAGTCAACAATATTATTGGCCAAAAAAGACTCAACCGAACTAATTAAAACTCGGTATGTGTATTAGCAGTGAAGCCTTCATTATAATAAGCCATACCAACAATTCTATGGACGGGCAGGAGTGGGGGTTATAAGGGAAGCCTGAAATTAAAAACAGCGATATTTCGTTTCCTATTGGTATTTCCGCAAATATAAACATAACAAAAGTTGTTTATTTTGTTATTTGGAGTAACTTTTCTTATATACACTTTTGTCGTATACCTAAGTATAAATGAGTTATACGTTAAAACTTTAGCGGGAGCCAACAATTTTATTGGGCACTAACGGCTGAACCGAACTTAACAAAGCTCGGTATGTCAATTAGCATTAATTCTTCCATGATTATAAGTTATACTAAAATTTTTATGTTCGAACGGGAGGGGGGTTAAAAGGGAGGCCAAATTATAAATACCAAAAATTATAAATACCAAAATACCAAATTATAAACAAGATATACGCTAAAACCTATAGCGGAAGTGAACAATTTTATTTGGGACAAAAGACCCAACCGTAATAAATAAAACTCGGTATATGTATTAGCACTAACGCTTTCATTATTACAAGCCATACCAACATTTCTAGGGACGGGCAGGAGTGGGGGTTATAAGGGAAGCTAGAAAGTAAAAATAGCGATATTTCGTTTCCTATTCGTTTTTCGGGAAATATGAACATAACAAAAGTTGTTTATTTTGTTATTTAGAGTAACTTTTATTTTAAACACTTTTTTCGCACGAAAGACTTAACGGAACTAAATGAAACTCGGTATGTGTATTAGCCCTAACACCTTCCTTATACCAACATACCAACATTTCAGGGGGCGGGCAGGAGTGGGGGTTTTAAGAGAGGCCTGAATTTAAAAATAGCTGTATTTCGTTTTCAATTGGGGTTTCTTTTATGCACATGACAAAAGTAGTTTATTTTTCTATATAAAGTAACTTTTGTTATATTCACTTTTGTCGTATAGAAAAGTATAAACGAAATATACACTAAAATCTAAAGCGAGAGCCAACAATTTTACGAATGAAGCGAACTTAGCAAAACTCGGTGTGTGAATTAGCATTAATTCTTCCATGATTATAAGCTATATTAAAAATTTTAGGTTCAGAGGGGAGTGGGGATTATAAGAGTGGCTGAAATAAAAAACTCGCTTTTTTTATTTTCTATTTGTTTTTCGGCAAACATGCACATAACAAAAGTTGTTTACTTTGTTATTTAGAGTAACTTTTGTGTACATTCACTTTTGTCGTAAAATGAAGTAAACACGGGATATACGCTAAACGGGAGTCAATAATTATATTAGTACTTATTTAATGGTTTTTAATAAATGAATATTATGACAAATGATGTTATGTTTTCATCTTATATGATAGTTCAAAGTATGATTCGGATTAGTGAGGTTATAAATTTTCGTCGCCCCCTCCTCATTTATTTATTTTACCTAGAAATTAACTTTGTAATTTATTTCCAATAGAAATATGAACTATAATATCATTTCCATTATTTAAATTTGTATAATGTAACTTGATGTTATTGAAACAAATATGTGCTATCATAATAATTAAACGTTAATAGTAATGTCATTATGACAAAAAACAATATGCGTTTAAACTCGATATGATATGATATTTTCAGGGTACCACTATTAATTAATTCCATCCGGTAGATAAATTATTAAAATAATGTTCTGAATCAATAATTTAAGTAGAAGAATTTTGAGAAGTCTCATGCGGGAACGGAAGATGAATGGAGCCTTACTAGATAATTGAGTTTACTAATTTCCCGTCTGGCATTACTGAAAGTAGTTTCCAGTGTGATTCGCTATTACAAATATAATCTTACGTGCAAAAACTTTGCCTTATATTATATGAGCTCGGATTGGCTTTTGAAAGGAAATATGTTCATTATAGATGATATTTAATTGTAATAAATGCTACCCATGATTATGGTTTGAATTATTGAAAAAAGGTGAGTCAAAAAGTGTAGAGGGATAGATTAGGAACACATTTTCATTTATTCTTCAAAACTAAAATTTCTATTATATCAATCCCCTTGATACACTTCAGGGTTGGCTATTTCGGAAAACCATTACGTCTTGGATGGAAGTGTAATTGTACACATTGAAGTCTTGCTATCAAAATACCATCTTTAGTAAGTCAACAATGATTTCCCGGGCATCGCCGGGTACCTTAGCTAGTATATATATATATATATATATATATATATATATATATATATATATATGAAATTGTAAGCTCTGTCTGTACATTGATTTTTTTTTCTTGAAATTTCACGATACTTTTTCCTTTCACATGCCATTGACTCGATATCTCTGTGAATTTGAGGCTTTAGAAACTGTATGTTTGTTACCTTTTCACGCCTAAACTACTGAACCGAATTTTATGAAATATGGTACGTATATTACTACTAACCCAAGTTAGACTATAGGCTACACTAATATTCCCTGAAAAAACAGGAGTAGGGGTTATAAGGACTAAAATGAAAAATTGTGATATTTCGTTTCCAAATGGTCTTTCGGCAAAGAGCACATAGTGAAAGTTGATTATTTCGTTAGTTAGAGTAACTTTTATTACGAGTACATATACGTTTGTCATATAACTAAGTATAAACGAGACATACACTAATGACTTAATGAACTAAACAAAACTCGGTATGTGAATTTAAATGTATATTAAAGTTTATTTGATATAGGCATATTATGACAAATGATGTTATGTTTTTAGACTTATATGATTGTTATAAGTATGATTCGGATTACTGAGGTTATAAATCTCCTCTCATCATTTGTTATTTATTTTGATTAGAAAATAACTTCGTTATTTATTTCCAACAGAAATGTAAAATATGGGAACATTGCGGAAGTGCGATAGCAGAAGTTTTGCAGGGTCAAGCTCTTTAATTGTTGTAAATATTGTCTTATTTCCTCCGATATTTTGACGTTATTGAAATAACTATGTGCTATGCTATAACTATTAAACATTATTAATGTCATCATAGCTAAATACAATATGCGTTTAAATTCAATACGATTTCAGGTTGTAGGGCGGGCGACAATCTCTTTCACTCACCTTGTTTTTTTAATATAAATTAATTTATTTTGAGGGTGCCACTGTTATTTATTTACACAAGGTATAGAAATTATAAGAAAATTTGAACTGCTTAATGTAGATAACGGCGGATAAGGGCGCGGAAGTTGTCGGGAGGATAATACAGCTAATTGTGTTAACTTATTTCCTGTGAAATCTTGGCATTATTGGAATTAATGTCTGCAAAGTTACTATTATATGTATAATGTTATGTATATAACTAAGCTCAACCAATGTGTGCTCGAATTGGTTTCTTGACAGAAAATATGTAAGTACATTATAGAAGATATTTAATTATAATAAATGCTAACCATGATTTATGATTTCAATTATTCACGGTGTATCAAACAGTGGAGAGGGATTAATTAGTAACTCATTTTCGTTTATTCTTAAAAACTAAAATTTCTATTCTTCAAGTCCTCTACATTTACCTGGACCTTACCAAAAAACTATACGCCCAGACAGGGAAGAGTAGTTGAACACATTGAAGCCTTGACAAAAAAAAATACCATTCATTCAACCTATAATGAAGAGTTTCAACCTATATGTGTGCGTGTGTGTGTGTATATATATATATATATATATATATAGAATTTTTTGATTCGTTAACAGTAATATATAAAGTAGTAGTGGACGTAATTTTTGTTTGATCGTTACCTAATCCGTTATTTAAGCATTTCCCATGAGTGAAAAAAAAAATCAATATAACCAGTAGAGTTACAAATATAGTTTTAGATAATTGTTTCTCCTTAAATGTTTTCTCCAACTCGATTATTAACAGAATTATTTGTATTTTTTTAGTTGTCGCCTTCTTTGTTCATCCCTACTTATGCTCATGCGATCTGCTTTATGCAATTTTGTCAATCAACATCTCATTTCTAGTTTAAAATTTAAATTCTGCTTATATACGCTTCTTATTACGGAAGAAATAGGGTAGAATGTGGGATGACGTCATCGGTAAGTCATTGTAACAGGAGGGAAATCTGCTTAGTTAACGTGGCACTTGCTTGACAGAAATTTTATACATCAGTCATTTACTAAGACAGAATAACTGAATGTCTTAACCATTTGTCGCCCAGACCAACCGTATTTCGACTTGCGCTTGGTTATTGGAAATTACCTAAGCGTATTTTAGAATAACAGATCGAAAATATACATAATTTAAGCAGAACCTGCCAGACGCTTTCCGCTTTCGTCACTTCAGCGGTGTACTTGTTCCCGAATTGTAATGAGAATGATGCTTTTTTTCATTACAATTAAGAAAACCATTGAGTTAGTATATTTAGCCGACTAATTAAGGGCATATTTCATGAAAGATGATACTCGTGAGGCTTTTCATTTCACGGTCAAGCGAGATTCTGAATTTGGGATCAGTGCCAGAATACTAATACACCTTTTGAACAAGCATAGCAGTCATTCTGATATTATTAACTACGCAAAACAAATTAAATTCATTTCTAATGATAAGTCACTTATCACTTCAAAAAAAATTAGAAAACGCCTGTTTAACAGCGGCTCCGAAAACTATGTACTTATCCCATGAGCAGGGATGTCTCACAGGTCATCTCTACACTCTATTCTCTATTTCTCCCTTAACAAATATCCTATGTAAACAAGATTTCAAACTTACGCTGAACATGAGACGACCATTGATATAATACCTTCAAGTGAAATTGCACGAGTAGAAGTCAAAAACGAAAACGGAAAAATAAAAACATATAATTCCTTTAAAATTGAAGTTAAGAATAATTGTATTCCTGTAGAATTGTAGTAAATTATATTATAAATCCGATTGTATATAACGTTTTCAATCAAATTAAAAATAACGGATATATGTGGGAATATACGTTAACACCTTTCATAAACCCACAACGCTCCTAGTGCGATTTCACCCCTTAGCGAACATCAGTTTCAGATTTACGTTTGTTAACCCTCCCAGTACCATGGGATCCTCCGAGGACCCCAGCTCTCCGAATTTTCACGAAAACTTTATAAAAAACATGACCAATCGAATTGTTACTTTGTGACTTTTCCTTTGAAACGGATTTTTATCAGATCGTACTAACAGTTTTTATAGATTCTACTAGATAAACCATTAATAATTTATTTATTTCTAAAAAAACTTGGTTTGGTGTCCTTGCGAGACCCCATGGTACTTCACGTATAACTTTTTTAATACATACCTATTAGAATTTTATTGATTGTATGAAATTTATTTATTAAAATAATTTATTGATTGTAAACAAATTTTTGATAAAACGAAATTAAAAGTTTTAAGTCACCAAACTCGAGGAAAGAGAATAAAAAACAAGGTATTCCTTCTTATTTTTACTCTCTTTTTCTCGTATTTAGATGAAAAACAGGAAGCCAATTGATTCTTAAAACGGCAACTGTGCTAACTAACTACGTAAAATGTTGACTCCAATGAGTTAAATCAGTGAACCAAGACAATAAACGTAGGATTTTGTTTCTTAATCAATAAATTGTTTACAATCAATAAATTATTTTAATAAATAAATTTCATACAATCAATAAAATTGTAATAGGTATGTATTAATTGTTGTCATTTTCATATTCCTAACTAATAAATCCAAATAAAGTATGTTTTTATATGAAAAACGTCGTAAAAAAGAGTGGGGTCCCGCAAGGACCCCCGCGGTTGTCTGTGATTGTCCAGACCCGTGGTATTGGGAGGGTTAACAATGAAACAACACTTACCACCTCTAGAGCTTTAAAGGGCACACACACACACACACACACACACACACACACACACACACACACACACACACACAGATCTATATATATATATATATATATATATATGAAAACACCCTCTTTGATGTTATCCTTCATATAGAGTGTCAAACGGTGGAGAGGGATTGATTAGGAACTCATTTTCATTTATTCTTAAAAACTAAAATTTCTATTCTTCAAGGGGCCTTCAGTTACCTGGACCTATGAATGTAGACATGTTGAAATATCATAAAAAGAAAGTAATACATCTAGGAGAAAAAGGAAAGAGAACACACACACTCACAAATATATATATATATATATATATATATATATATATATATATGGTGTTGTTGTTTTTTGGTCGATGTTGGTGAAAAATCTTATGTTGGTGAAAAAAGTATATGCCAAAATTACGAGAATATTTATTTTCTCTTCTTCAGGGCAAGACTAAAGATACTTAGACTATTGTATATAACTGAATATATATAATGATATCTCGAAATATTGGCATAAACTAAGATTTTTCACCAACATTGACCAAAACTCCAAAACATAACAACACCATATATAAATATAACCTGGTCGAAATATATATATGTATATATATATATATATATATATATATATATATATACATATATATAAGCATATATATATATATATATATATATATATATATATATATATATATATAATATATGTATATATATATATATATATATATATATATATTTATATATATACACACACCAGAATTCCAGAATGCTACAACAAAATCACACTTAAAAACAGAATTACTAACTGACTCAAATAATAAATAGCAACAGAAATGGTATATGCCTCCGAAAGGACAACATCTAAAATTACTTATTCCAGACATTAAAGAGTATTTAGAATAAAAATAAACATCAACAGATTATTACTTGACACAATTATTAACAGGACACGGAATGACAAACCTTTACTTTACTCGTTTTGGCCTACAGAGTTACAGACACTTGCTCTATGACTGCAAACTACTAACGGAGCAAATAAACGAATTTAAACCGGAGGTAAAACGCCGAAAAAATAATTGGCCTGTTGAGAAAAAACTTTTATTTTATAAATTCAATAAACAATTAATAAAATATGCTGAAGAAATGTATAAACTCAAATACAGTTAATTTAATCCACCATTGAAGCCTAAATTTGTTTTTCTTTTTTTTTCTGTTGTAAATAATTTTATTTTATAATTATTTTATTTTATTCATTTTTTAAAAAAATATTATTATGTATCAAGTACACGTTATGTACAAATGGATGAACGGGATGTGAGGCAAATAAACTCCCTTCTTGTAGGGTTCCATCAGGGAGGAAATAAATTATATATAATAGCAAATAAACCAAAAGAAAAACTGAGATAAGTTACGTGCTTAATCACAGTTTTCTTTAACCTGCTACATAAGTTTTTATAATTTTGATAGATTATTAAATTAGTTAATCGACTGTAAACATATATATATTAGGAATATCGACTAGACTTTATGGTAACATGTGTTTCAGGTTGTGTCTTCTTATTAGCATAAATTAAGCCGGTCTAGAGAAAGGATTTCTAGGTCTAGGCCATGGGCTGACTCCGTTTTTAGAAGCAAGGATAATGCACTCCTGATGAGGGGTTGAAGACAAGAACGTGACTCATGAAGAGTGATAATAAAATGAATGAAGGAGAAATGGTGCTTTTGTAATTTCTGACCCAGTGCCGACAACCGATACTATTCAAAGAGAGAGTTTATTTGCTATGTACCCCACTCAGCGTCGTACATTATATATTAATTTAGTTATATCAATTTAATAAATAAAAAGAAATAAGACTAAGAGATAAATGCGTCTTCAAATAATATAAGGTAAAAATTGTTCAACTTAATTTTTCAATATTTTAGTAGAAGTAGTACTTTCAACGGGACTGACTGATCATGTACCATATCATGCGCTTTTGTTAGAATTGTTTGGCTGCTAACAGCGTACAGTTATAAATGGTGTATTGACAACCCTGTTCGAAAGTGAAACTACATAGGCTCGATAAGCTGTCTGTCGGTTTGAAATATATATATACATTTGAAACATCTTCATTTTCGCCGTTTCCTAGGTAGGGACGATGGAAATTTGACGACATTCTTCAAAAGACGCGTCAGAAAACCCCAATAGCTGATTTCTCTTTGAGGGAAATCTGCTAATAAACATTCATTTACGCTATTAACTGTCCATCCAAATTATGACCAGCGCAAAAGATTATTTAATGAATTGTACCAAATTTTGATACTCTAGTGATGAGTAGCCTCGAGACAGTATTCCATTATAGTGGCAATGATAATTTTCAAGGTCCCGTTCTAACTTGGTTTTAGTAGAACGAAATTTTAGCAATTCAATCAGTTAATACATTTCAATATCGAATTGACTTTGTACGTTTATTAACTGGTCGTAGAATCTTAAATTTGATCAGATTTCACTTAAGGGAAATTAACTACTGAGGCTACTCTCGATTCTATTATAAAAATGTCCAAAGATCGAATGTAAATAAGGTTCACACGCACATACACACACACACACACACACATATATCATTATCAAACTCGATATTGAAATGTTTCATTTATAAGTAAAGATCAAGTCCATTTTGGGTGAAATCGGACCGTGAGAACCAGAGATTTGATGGGGAGGGATACAAAATGTCTCCATTATAGGACTCATATACAAAATTAAGAAGCTTTGCTGACAATTTAATATTATAAAAATGAACATTTTCTTGAAAATTAACAAAGTATTTTTTATTCTTCATTTTCCAGTTCTTTGTTAACCTCTACTCGTACTTATCGTACACTAAAAATAAGCCGTTATATCTAGTAACGTCATATTTTAAGCTTAAAATTTTGTTTTCATAGCACTTTTAGTATGTGAGATAGAAGGATCCATGATCATTTTTGTTCTAGAGATGTCATTCAAAATATTTAATCGTTCCAAGTGACACTAAAGATTGACAGATAGGATTGGGAGTAAAATACAAATAGAAAGAATAAAATAGAATATCATGTATACTATCTCCCTTATTATGCATCGGATCGAAAAATCCGAACCTATTAGGCAAAATAATGTACTGCAATTATTGTTTTATACATTTTCTCCAGCTCGAGTGTTAACCGAGTTATTTATAATTTGTTTATTTTCAGCATCCAGTTAACCTCCATTACAGCCGTGCGATTACCGGAAATAATACACACACACACACACACACACATACACCTGTGTGTGTGTCTAGATCTCAAAAGTGCGTTTCTCAAAACGTGAATATTACTAAAAATATGCATGTTAAACACGAAAAATATTTTTAAATAAAGAAGTTTTTTTTTTGCACAACTATTAAATCCAATAATATCTTTGACAAGGCAGGAGACATTATCATTCAATCTTCTAAGCCATTGTCTCTAAAGTCGTCTACATCTCAAGATGAGATAGAACGTAATTACATCAGAGAATTATTGAATAGCATTGTATAATACGGGTAATTTAATTGTAATATCTCTTATGTAAAGAAAATGATTGGAAACAATATCATGATTGGGACTACCAAGTTCTAATCAAACCCGAAGATTCTTCGATAATGTTTTCAAAAACAAAAGTACTCAATTGTGACTGAATCTCGAATGTATAGATCTCGCATCGATCAATTTTCGGCAACGGCAGAGTTATTACTATTATTGATAAGTTTTATTTTCAAAATGATATATTCTCTTTAGAAGTAATGACTATAATATTTTCAACATTATGTCAACTCTATTTCGTTCCTAGATAATTCAAAGAGAACGCGTCATCCTAAAACTTACTTCCCAAATTGAGTTCATGTAGGGCCAAACCTGATAATTAAAATAAACCAATTGTTTTCGCGGTTACAATTACTCCTTTAGTTTGTACAAGAAAGTAAAACTATAATGAATGATTTTGAAATTGCTGCTTCAGTACGCTATACTTACACTGCAATCTCAATGGTTACTGAGGCTCAGAGTAACGCATTTCCCCTCTTATGAAATAATTCGTTTGTAAATAGTGACAACAGACATTTTGTTTTTACTTTTCTATTGACACGAGTCCAAATGCGACGCTGCAAAAACAGAAAATGACCTTGGATACAGATGTGTACATTATTCACTCTTAACTCCCAATGAATTGCGTTAAAACCTTTCCAAATAATCAAAACAATCTTCTCCCAATGCCATTTCAATTAGGAACTGACAAGCGGGATTGGAAGAGCTTCTGACGCGATCATTCGATTCTAAATCATGCTGATTGCATTATTGCAGTATAAACAATGATCCACAGCTACAACCTAGTATTGTCTTTCCAAGGGCGATTTCTTGTATAACTACATGTTGTATCTATCAATTAAATCTGTTTTATTTATAGCAACAGAGCATTCCAATATCGTGAGTGCATCTTTGATGGTCTGCCTAGCACAATCCAGTTATTAGTGTTTTTACGTTTCATCTATCATAATTTATTTTGCACGTTACTCTATAGGAGTGTAATTAATTGGTTCCTAAACGACCTTGTCTAATCCTCGACTTAAACGTGGTAATGATAGTGAATGTCACGTTTATTTATGCCTATTCAGAAAAAAACTACAAAATCAATTCATCAATCTATGCAAAATTCTATTGTATATACCTTCCAATATATGTTTCATCAGAAGAAATTTGTTTCGTGGTCATTTATTTCGTAAATGGGGTAGCTATGATTGGTAGCGACTGTGATATGTTGTCGGCCGGTTCCAGGACTTTAATTTATTAAAATTAATTGTAACCGATAATGCGATCGTGCTCGAGTGTATTTGTACGTGGAGTCTTAGTTTGTTATTAGTACTCTAAAAAAAGACATTTAGAAATATACACAATAATGGTTAATGTTGTGCTTCAGTATAAATACGAATTTCATGACATAATATTTCATGATAATATAGAAATTCAATATTAAGAATCATCATTGAGATTTCTTTAATTTTTGTTACGAATGATTTAAAAAGATGAAAAGCCAGAATAAAGATTTCGAAATTACCAGAAATTATTTGAAAGAAAAGAATTATTTGAAACTGGCCAACTATATTGTTGTGAAGGATGCCTATTAGCCTTCAATGGGCCTGCGGAAGATGAGTTGGCTTTCGCATTTGAAGCGTTTATTTTAGCTTCATCCTTTAGAATATACGTCACTACTCCCTAAATTAAACAGACTCGACAACAAGACCACCTACGTATATTTTTTTCCGCTAGGGACCAAAGTTAATGACACTCCAATAATAGAAAATATAATGCAAATACATATCAATCCCAACATAATCTTCATCAAATTACGTATTAACCAACACCTTACAGCTTAACTGTAATTACAATTATTAACTGTAGTGCATATTGTATTTAATTAATTGTAACTTTGGAGCTGTAGCGATGTTACTCTATAAATGTATTAATAAAATAAAAATCAGAAGCAAAATTAACCTAAAAAAAGTAAACGACAACACAAAAACAAAATTTAAACTAAAACAAAGGATGAAATGCAAAACTGAGACAAAAAGACTTAAAATAAGGCAAAAAAATAATTAAAATACCATAAGTATAACTCAAAAGGTTAAAAGAATCACATATCTGATATGAATACATATAATATGTGTTTTATTTATTTCTATTTAAAATAAAAATAGATAACATATTAATAATGAAGGTAAATATTTACATACACCTCTCACACATTTTTCTCTCCTCTCTCAATCTCTCTCGCACTTACACTCACACACACACACACACACACACACACACACACACACACACACACACACCGCAACGTAAGCACGGATACGCAGACATTAGGAGGCAATAGAATCAATTTAAAAATGCAAATATAAATTTTTAAATTTTCTGTATTAAAAAAATCTTGATGTTGAAGTATTTTACATAAGTGTGCAAGGAGTAATTCATCTACGGTCATGGGGTATCAGTATATTATCTACTCTCTTGCAATTTGGGTTTGTTATTCAAAATTTGGGAAAATACGAAGCTTTGTTTCATATTTATATTAGAAAGTAATGTTCTGTTTAACAAACTTTGATATCAGCCATTATTTCAGTAATAGTAGAACTAATGGAAAATTATTCATTAGATGACCTGAAATTTAATACAGATATTTAATTTAATATAGCTACTATTTAATGCATTAAAAAAAAGATCTTCAGGTCCAACTAAGCCTTCTTTATTATTTTAAAGAACAAGAATTTCGTCTTCCTGGGCATTTACAATGCTGAGTTATAAAATTAATCTCCTAAGTCACAATAAAACTAAAACACAGCAGGAGAACAAAAACACATTATAATCAGCCTCAACCATGTCTGTTCATAATCAGATCAACATTTTTTTACAAATTACCACATTGGTTAAGGCTGATTATCATAAGTTTTTTTAATCTCCTACTGTGCGTTAGATTTAGAGAGACTTAGGGGAATATTTTTAAAGCCCAGAGTTGTAAATGCCCAGGAGCGCGAAACGTTTGCTCTTAAAAATAATTAAGAGGGTTTAGTGAGTCCTGGAGATATTTTTTTATTGCCTTAAATACTTTTATTGGTTTCAGTAAGGATAAAGTGAAATAGTTACTATTGTTTTAAGACTTCGATCTACTCATTCCCGCTGTCCAAATTTTCGAATTTAAAGCATATTAGTAATGATTTGAAGATATTTGAGTAATTATTTCTTCCTTAACCTTCCTCCTTTTCAAAACTCTTACTTACAGAAGGTCTGTGGGGTAAACTTGAAGTTCCTTAATGTCATGTTTCCTCATTTACACAGGCTAATGCCTATCATCATTCAGCTTATACAGGCTACGGAGGTTCACAGTCTACAGTGGTCAAGTCCAGTTTTTATGATACTTTGGTTTTGCCATTGTTTTAGCCAAGGGCAATTATGATCTTGAGGTCCGTCCTTTCCTTCGTTCGTTTTATTAACCCGAAAGTACAGTTATGGAAGGCAAAAATTATGACCGGTCTTGGTTTTCAATTGGTTGTGCATATTCAATAAGCGAAAATATTTATTGGAAGTTTTATACATCGATCTTGAATTAGAAAATGATTAACTTCCGGCTCAGACTCAAAATATTAATTTTCGGTGTTTGAATACAATATTATAGCCTTGTAGAATGAAGCAGGAGTTTACTTCAAAGTCAAAACAAAAATTTTTTTGCCCTTGTATCATATATCAATAGAATATTCGCCACTGCTCCCTAAATTTAACATACTCGACAACATGACCTCCTACGTATATTTTTTTCCGCTAGGGACCAAAGTTAATGACACTCCAATTATAGAACATATGATGCAAATACATATCAATCCCAACATAATTTTCATCAAATCATGCATTAACCAACAACTTACAACTTAACTGTAATTACAATCATTAATTGTACATATTTTTTTTTATTTAGTTGTAACTTCGGAACTGTAACGATGTTGCTCTATAAATCTATTATTAAAATAAAAATCACAAGCAAAATTAACCTAAAAAAATATACAACACAAAAACAGAAATGAAACTAAAACAAAGGATAAAATGCAAGACATAGACAAAATAATAACTAAAACACCATAAGTATAACTTGCAAGGTTCAATATTTATTTCGAGTCAGCGAGCGTTGGTTTTTATTTCTAGAGGCATAAATTTTCCAGATCATTTGGTAGCATTGACACGAATTGTAGTTATTATTTAGGAATATTATTAATTTGACATTTATGGTTTAAATCATATCAATATATGACGAATAATTTACCGAGGGAATAACGGTAATATTGAAAATACGAAAAAATAGTAAATTATTATAAAATTATAAATTCGATCGAAATAAAAGGAATAGTCTCATAAACGTAGTTTTTAAAATAAATAATTCGGTTTTTTTCCTCTGGGAGGGGGGGTAGAAACATTAAGTAATATTTGTGAAATGATTAATTGTCTTGTTGACCTGAAAATTATCTAATTTTAATTTTATAAAAATGAAATGAAGGAATAGATAAATATATTTTTAGAATAAATAGGTACTTACATTAAATAGAAGTTACTGCTTGGGAAGCTGCAGACGTACTCACTCACAGAGCGGTCCAAGCAGCAAGAGTGGGTAGATAAGGCACTAAAATTATTGAACAATTAGTGTTAGATTCATGTAAAATAAGATCACATTCATTAAAAAGTCTGAATATATTAATGAAACAATGAGATGAACTAAAAAGAAATTAAAAAAATATAAATACAATTATTTCCCCCCTTGTTTATGGCAGAGATTTTATTGAAGGTATCAGTGTAAAGATGTTCAAAATAATAACTATCAATCTATTATTAGGAGATTCATTCTTAAAGTTGTATTAATAATGATTATAATCATTTATTGTTTATAATAATTAAGCATACTCATTATTCTATAACAAAGAAAACTCTTAAACAAATATCTTGAAAAAAGTTATAAAGGAGGGTATAATATATTAATTACACAAATAGAGGATGGGAGAACATACCGCAAGTAGGTGGTGATGCTTTGGATGCTAGCTGTGAACTGACTCCCGGAGCCTAGCCTAGGCAATAGGAGTGGGGAGGGAAATAAAAGCCAGTCCACACTAGAGTTCTTCACTGATCATTCACATTTTTTATGTTACGACACTTAACCAATACTATTCCTGTTTATTATTATAAAAGTCCGTCTCGCAGAAGCAGCGTAAGCTAAGCAGATTTCCCACGTGCGTCACGAATTTGCATAAATCTATGATGAGCATATTCATTTTATTGAGAATTATTTACAATATCTAGTTCTGTAATTTATAATGAATCAGAATAATTTTTACCTCAATCACTCAAATTTTAGTAGTCCAAAAACTTAAGGCGGGATCAACAGTACATATTTGCATGTATCTCGTATAATAAAGGTCTCTTGAAAACAATATTTGGTATTTAAGCTTCAAATAAAGTGATTTATTATATAACAGAGTATTGTTTATGTGACATGAGTAGAAGTGGGGGTTTGCTGAAGGCTGAAAACTGAAAAATGCAAATATCTCGGTTAATATTCAAGATAGAGAATAAATAAACAAGAATAATCACAGCACATTTAATTTACACCAAGTTTGATTCTATACAATATTTTGATCCGACGTATAGTAACGGAGATATTTCGAATTTCCATAAATCCCCCTGTAAACCCCTCTCATACCACTGGTTCGATTTTAACCATTAACGAACTTGATCTTTCTTTTTACATAAAACGGTTAAATATCGATTTAGGTAACAATCAAACAAAAATTGCGACCGGTAGAGCGATGTTTTTTGGAGTAAACATTTTTTGCATTTCATTCAAGAATGCTTTTCCGCTATTTAATATGAAATACTTTTTTTTTCTTATTTTTAATAATTTTAGAATCCATTTCTTTCCCCATAGACTTGTTTCTAAGATAATTTTGTAGACAACACCTTTAGTGTCGCAGTATTATTCAATAAAATTTGCCGTTTCTGAAATAAAGATTTGTGCATTTTACGGCTAAAGGATGCGTCAAATCGAAACATTCACCGATATAAAATGGTTTTAGAATTTAATTTTCTACAAGAATACACCATACAAAGTAGGGCATTCCATTGGAAATTCCAAAGTTATGGTCGCTGAAGAAGTACTGGAAAAGGTTAGGTGGTTGAATGTGGACTGAAAGGATTCTTCAGGGGTCCCAATGGCACACATTATCTCAGCCATGTATTAAAGTAATTGCAGATTTTAAGGGGGGTGGCATGGAAAGTTGGGACACCCTGTACACACACACACACACACACGCATATATATATATATATATATATATATATATATATATATATATTGTGTTATAAATTATTACAAACAACGTTAGAGGAGTTAAATAGGTACACCGAAATCAAGTAGACACTTGAGGTTGAATTTAGGAAACTAATCCATCTATGTTTGGACTAATTCCATTGATATAAAGACGAAAAGAATATTCCAAATTATCATCAGTCTTGTACGGTGTTTTGATTTATTAACTTTCATCATTGAAAAGAACTGTTGACATTTATGAGTATTGCCAAACGCACAAATCTCTCCTCATCTTCCTAATTTGGGGTAAATAGTGTAATATGTTTGTTTAATTGGGTTTTCAAAATGTCTCGAGGGCCGGAGCAAACCTTACCGCGGGCCAGTGGTTGCCCACATATGCTGTAGATCTGGGCATGCCCGAACCAAAAGGAGATTGTCTTGTGTGCATTTTCGAACTTCGTTTTTAAGTTTAGCCAGAGACCCTTAATTTCTGCTGGTTAGATACTGGAAAGTACCAACTATGTTGGTCAATATGACTAAAGGAATCAGAAGAGTTACTAAAATACCTCTAAGCATTCTAGATGTGAAACACTCTACGTTCCGAGATTGAAATACTTTTAACTAGGAAAAAGAAATGTTGTTTCCAGTGTCATTCTCATAATATCGCGTAATTGTGTACTATTTCCTTCGGTTACTAAAAAACTGATAACATTTTGGATAAAGTAAATTATAAACAAAACTTGCTTAAAACGTCATTTCAAGAGATATGCATTTCTGAATATTCATTATAAATGTTTTACGCTCTTTATAAGGGGTATCATTTTCGCGTGTGTTTAGTACTGAAGTTTACAGTAGGCAAGATAAGATATCAGAGTTTCCTTAAGAACTTTTAATTTTTATGGCATTTGTCATCTAAATTATGACCAAATCCATTTGAATATACGCTTTGAATTTTATACGCGCTGAAAATAGTAGTCTATACTGCATTATTTGCCAAACGTAATAAAGGAAAGTCCGTCACGCAGGAGATGTGAAAAGTAAGCAGATTTCCCACTTGAAGTTTTACAATAGATAAATCTACATACTGGTAACACCTAACACCACCGTGAACATTATGTGAATAAATACAAACGGTAATGAGAAATCTTTCAATCAATTTTAATAACCTCCCAACGGAAAGCGTCTGAAATATAAACAAACAAATCTGCCACCGCTCAGAGCTGAACACACAACCAGAAATGTTCTTCACCGGAAAGAAAAAACAATCACTGAAATATATCTGAATATAACATATTAATTTTAATGAAAACTATTTGCTATATCTAGTACTGTAATTTATAATGAATCAGAATAATTTTGTCTCAATCACTCAAATTTTAGTAACCCAATAACAAAAGAATGGGGTGGGGGGAACAGAACGTATTTGTATATATCTCACAAAGTAAAAGTTCAATGAAAACAATATTTGGTATTTAACCTTGGAATGAAGTGGTTCATGATATAACAGATTATTATTAATATGAGTAGGAGTGGGGGTTTGCTGAAGGTTAAAAACTGACAAAAAGTCCATCACGCAGGGGCTGCGCTAACTAAGCAGATTTCCTAGTTATTTGAATTTCTGAATACATTATAAGGCTACATCGCCACTCCTATAGGACCAGTAAGATTTACCTCAGACGCCAGACTAATAGGGAATTAAATATTATATTCCTATAAAACTCTCGTTACATAATATTTATAATGACAATCCCCACATTAAAGAAGTTCATACCAATATGAACAAAACAGACAAACTATCCCAAATTCTAATATATAAATAACCAAAACTTTATTTAACCCAAAAATGTTATAGTTAGGGAATTCATTATCCTGATATCTTTGAATCTTTTCAGATAAATTAGCGTGATTTTGTCTGTAGGTAGAGTTTTAAAGATCCTACAACAGGATGTCCATCCTCCATTTATAAATGAATAAGCATAAAAATATTGTTTCAATCTGTATAATGAAATATAACATGTTGTACATAATATTTTTGTTTTTTTTTTCTACTGAAAATAACGGTCAAATGTTTTTGAGTATTATAAATAAATAATGAAGAAAGTTGGATCATGCGTGAAATAACAAACAAAACTATTATATTTTCCTCCTCATTAAGGTGTTTTAATACTAACAGGAGTATTCACAGTTATTGTATTCTGTTACATAAGAATTATATATTTTTTGCATCAATTTTGCAACAAATAGTAATCTTCTATAATTCCTCCGACTAATTTGCCATAGGAATTAACAAGAGTAATGAATATTAATATTTATAAATCATGAGAAGTTATGTAAAATAATAGATATGAGAAACGTATGTTTTTAGCAGATTTCCTTTACGGGAAATCAGCTACCGAGTGCGTACTCATTGACGTGATTTTAGAATAATTTCACCAAATGTCCAACGATCCTATCCAGGAGATGAAGAAAATGAGGTCCATTCTAAATTATATATATATACATCTAGCTAAGGTACCCCGGCTTCACTGGGAAAATTATTAGAGGCTGAATATTGAGGGTATTTTTATAGCAATGCTTCAATGTGTACAATTATACTTCCCGTCTGGACCTATTATTTTTCCATAAGGGCAAAGTAACTGTAGGGGACTTATACAATAGAAAATTTAATTTAAAAGAGTACATGAAAATGAGTTCCCAATCAACCTCTCTACTGTTTGACACACCGTGAATAATTCAAATCATAATCATGGATAGCATTTATTATAATTAAATAGTATCTATAAGGCACATATTTTCTGTCAAACCCACTCGGAGCACACATAGTTTAGAAATACTCGGTTATAAGTAGAAAGAAATTCCAATAGTGCCAACATTTAACAGGAAATAAGTTAATACAATTAACTGTGCTAGCCTTCCTGTAACTTCCCCTTTCGCTTGAGATTTATAACCTCACTATACATGGAACTACCATATAAGTCTAAAAAATGTAACATTATTCCGCCTATATCAAATAAACATTAATTAGTACTAATACAATTGGTTACCCCCACTATAATTTTAGCGTATATCTCGTTTATACTTTGTTAAACGACAAGACAGTGGATGCATCAAAAGTTACTCTAAATAACAAAATAAAAACCTTCTGTAATGTGCATGAGATAATAAGCTTCCCGGATAACCCCCCCCCCTATGTCGCCCGTAGAAATGTTAACATGGCTTATTTTCATGGAGGAGTGGATGTTATTTCACATATCGAGTTTTGTTTAATTCGGTTGTCAAAAGTATATATAACAAAAGTTACTTCAAATAACACAGTAAACAACGTATGTTACGTGCATCAGTTGAAAACCCAATGGGAAACGGAATATCGCAATTTTTCGTTTCAAGCCTCCCTTATAACCCCCACTCCCGTTTGACCTAAAACTTTTAATATAGCTTATAGATGTAGATGAGATTGTTTTAGGGGCGATCAACTCCATGGTTATTACGCCCAATATAGCTTATAATTAGGGAAGAGTTAATGATAATTCACATACCGAGTTTTGTTAATTTTGGTTCAACCATTAGTGCCCAATAAAATAGTTGGCTTCAGCTTTAGTTTTTAGTGTATATCTCGATTATACTTTGTTATACGACAAAAGTGAATATAACACCAGTGGGAGGGGGGTTTAGAGGGGGGGATTTTCGAAAATTCGAAATATCTCCGTTACCATACGTCGGAAATTGTATAGAATCAATCTTATTGCAAATTTAATTTACTATAAATATTGTTCTATACATTTATTCTCTATCTTGAATATTAACCGAGATATTTGCATTTTTATTAAATTTGGGCCGATAACGGATGACTGTTTCCCGCCAAAAGCTATTTGCGCCCTTTGCCGCAACTGTTCGGCTCTCGTTTGGAGATTTCTCTATTGTATAACTTGACGTGGGAAATCTGCTTAGTTTACGCAGCCCCTGCGTGATGGACTTTTCTTAGTTTAAGCAGCCCTATCGTGACGAACGTTTTTTGTTTTACTACAAACACTACATACTACGTCTCCTCAAAAGTCAAAAGATATATTCATCAAAACTCTCGGTAATGCTAGTACTATAAAAAAAATGTATATAGTAAATTGTGTTTAGCATATGTCTTTAACAAAAGTGTTTTCAGTATTATGAACTTCAAAATGTTAGCCCGTTTGTGTAAATTTTATTATAGGGAAATGCCTGAGCAGAATAGAATATTTAATTTTAATGTAAAGTTAAAACAACAATTATAACTCGATGAGAAATTATATTTATTCATACCCATCGGTAATGTGTAACACTGTTCTTTACTCAAATACAATTGCTCATTAACTAACCACTTCAGCTTGAGAATATTCTGTTACCTTAAGGATTAAATATCTTTTTGCATAAATTTTGCATTAAATATTAATTATTATTATTCTGAATAATGTACCTCAGAAATTAAGACAAGAGATAACTATTAATAGTAATAAATCATAGGAATTTTTATTTTTTAAAAAAGACATATTCTTTTCCTTCTAAAAGCAAGCACACATATATTGAATTGGACAAGTAGAATTGCTGAATTTTAACCTTCATTACTGGAAAACAACTCCCACGATGATCCACAAAGGACCTAACTATTTTGCCAATGCCACTAAAAGCCAAATGGTCAACTGGATTATATAATCAATCAGATACCATACATCTCATATCTAACCAAATCATTTAGTTGAATAAAAGTACATTAACAATCGTTAAGTAGTATTTGCTATAAACCAAATCTACATTATTGAGTTAAGTGCGCGTAGAAGATTGGATACATTTGTCAGTAGCCTAATATAATGACCTATCTTCCTTGATTAACTTTCACTAAACCAATGGATACGGGCAAGCAAACTCGTTCAGTCAAGGATTCTTGTAACTAAACAAGTGGTGAAAGGGAGACATTCCTGCATTCTGTGAATAAATCTTTCCTTTTCTACTACATCATTACCTTTCACCACAATTACAGTTTCCACAATAAAAAATTTAGCACAGCTCTCAGTGGCTGAATGATTCAAGGATATCCTAAGAAAGGAAGTATTTCACGAAACATAATAAACTAAAGTCCTGTCTAGACAGTTGGTTACAGTTTTATTAGCAGATTTATCTTAAGGGAATCAGTTATTGAGGTTGTACTAATGATTTGGTTTTCGAAAAATATCTTCAAATGTCCATCGATCCTACCTAGTAGATGACGAAAATGAGGACTGCTCAAAATTATATATACATACATATATATTTATATATGCAATACTCTGGAATCTATAAGTGCGGATCGACCACACTCCAGTTAAATGTTATAATAAGACGAATTTATATAATTGTAGAATGGTTTTAGTTATCTTTATGAATTATATTTACTATTTACCCTATATTGCTTTTTTTTTGTTTTTCTTTTATTCTTTTTTTATTGCCATATAATTATTGAACTCAAGAATTTGGATTTAATTTATTTATTTAAAAGACAGAATTGTTATTTGTTTTTTTTAATTTGTACAAGGTATAAATCTTTAACAAATAAATATATATTCTATTCTATTCTATTCTACATATATATTTATATATACTTGTCTGTTACTGCTCTAGCGGACGTAATTATTGTTTAAACGTTACCAAACTCGATATATAATCCATTAATGTAAAAATATAGATGAAGTTCATTAACTGCTGAACTCTGTTAAAGGGGTGATTTTCAAAATCGGAATATCTTCGTATTATAAGTCGGATCTAAACATTTTATAGAACCAATCTTATTGCAAATTAATAGTTTACTATAGATATTGTTACATACGTATTTTTCTCTATCATGAATATTAACCAAGATTATTGCATTTTTTAGTTTTCAGGCTCTAGTAAACCCCCACTCTTACACATGTTATATAAGCAGAATGTACCGCTTTATTGAAAGGCTAAATACCAAATATTGTTTTTATTGACCTTTTACTGCGTGAGATACATTCAAATACCTTTTCTGATGATGTCACCATTTAACATTTTAATTTCTTATCATGAAATGTTTATTTGTTCTACACCATTCTCGATATTTAACTGTTTTATTCAACACTAAATATCATATTAGTTAATGTTAACTAACCATCATATTAGTCAATGGAATTAAATCGGACCCGGAATAGGGGGGGGGGGTAGAGAAGGGGGATATCGAAAATTCAAAAGACCTCCGTTATTATGATGCTCAACAATTGTTGTCCTATACATTTTCTATCAAATCAAACACTAAGCGAGCACTTCCTTGTTAGCTATTAGCACTTTCTTGTTTTCTGCCTTTAGTAAACCCCCACTAATACTCATCGATTTTTTACTTAGAAGGAGAGAATATATGGTGAGATGACATTACTAGTGTGCCATGCCAGTGGATGGGAAATCTGTTTAGTTTACGCAGCCCCAGCGTGACGGATATATGTATCTGTATATATCATGTAATTCGCTTAAATAATTAGCTTTCAGTTACTTGATGTACAACTGAAGTATGTATGTTTTTGCGCGGGTGTGTTTGTGTGTGCTTATCAAAATACATATATATTCACACTCAAATATTGCATGCGCTCACACAAGAGAAAATTAGCTGTCAGAGTTGTGTACAAATGTCTGTATGCTAATTCAGTTATTCTCATTCTTCATAGTAAATAGAACCCTTCATTGAATATATATTGTATATTATTGTTAATATGAAATAAGTAAGAGTGGGGGTTTACTGGAGCCTGAAAACTAAAAAAATGCAATAAAATAAGTTAATATTCATGATAGAGAAAAATATGTATGTAACAATATTTATAGGCAACTACTAATTTGCAATAAGATTGGTTCTATACAATTTTTAGATCCGACTTATAATACGAAGATATTCCGATTTTCAAAATCCCCCCTTTCCCAGAGTTCAGCAGTTAACGAACTTCATTTATATTTTTACCGATATTGATTATATATCGAGTTTGGTGACGTTCAAACAATAATTGCGTCCGCTAGAGTGGTAACAGACAAGTATATATAAATATATGTATGTATGTATATATATATATATATATATATATATATATATATATATATATTAAAATAATGAGTATAACTGAACTCATTTGATGGACAATAACTTAAGTTATCTTTAGATTATACAGTTAGATAGTCTATTATAAAATGCATTTTCCTTTATTTTCTATCATTTAAATTACTACCTGAATTACTGGAATAAATTACTATCTGAAGAACAATTCTTATCTAGAATCCAGCCAAATGAAAATAATTCGAAGTATTACAGGCGTGCAATGACACACACCGCAATTGTATTTTTCCAATGGAAATTTGTTAACTTTATTCAATTTAAAAATAATTAACGAATAATTTAAATTTTGATTTTAAAGGGCGTTAACAAGTAGATAGATAATTCAGTTGTAGGGATAGATTTGATGGTGTATTCATTAGGGACTTTCATAGGCTGGAAAGTAATCGTATAATCAGCAACAGTTAATCCTCTCCTATTTACAATATAAACTAGCTTCAGTAGAAAAGAATTATAGAGGCTCTCCCGACATATCATAAATTAATAATAATAACACAATGAAATAAATACCATAATCATGGTAAAAGTATAGAAATTCGTATTGAAACGGCTACTTTATTATACCAATTAATATTTTTTTTAACTTTACTTCAATAAAAAACTTCAAGATCATTAGAGCCGAATAATTCGTGTTGGCGTTCAAAATACCTGTTTAACATTGTACAGATATTTCTGAAATACCAGCTTAGCTTTTCTGTAAAGAGTTGATTTACCCAAGTTGATGTGGTATATAAGAAATCATTTGTGTATTTTTCATAAATTCCTTTCGGACCAACAATCTTTTTCCTCCCACAAGTGTCCCAGAATAATAAAATTGTCTTTGGCCTTGAGTACGGTGAATTTCCAGTTTTAGTTTTGGACTGATACACTCTAATTGAATGAGTATTATTGTGTCAGCCCTCATGAGCAATTGTCAAAATATTCTGTGAATGTAGTAGAATCGTGTCAGGTGATTTGTCAAGAATACTCCAAACTTGTCACATGTACTATATATCTTTGGTATGTTACTGATAATTGTGCTTACACGATGTGGAAAACGGAATTTAAAGTGACACGAAATGTCTGTGTTAGCAACAAAGTCAACATTTCGTTCCTAATTCATTATATGTTATCACTAGGGAATTAACGGATTAGGGCACTTATATATATTTAAAAAATTCTATATAACTTACTAAATCTATATAACTTGCTCGGGAAAATTTTAGAGACTGTTATTTTTATATTTTCCACCTCCGCGTTTTGCGACTATGCAATTGGTTAGTATCTTGATGAATATATGAAAATGAGTTCATAATAAATGAAGCTTTACTGATGAATGTTGTAAATGAAGCGGAAAATATAAATCATGTTTTTTAAAAACAATAAATCATGTGTTTTAAAAAACAATATTCATGATTTTTAATGAATACTATCCATGATGGATTCGAGGGTTTGTCTCAAAGGAAAAAAAAGTCCGTCACGCAGGGGCTGCGTTAACCTAGCTGATTTCCCACGTGCATCGTGTAATTGCATTTATCTCAAAACGTACAAGTTCAATAAGAACAATAATTGGTATTTAGGCTTCAAATAAGGTTTTTCATTGTTAATATGAAATGAGTAGGAGAGGGGGTTTACGGAAGGCCGAAAACTAAAGAAATGCAAATATCTTGATTAATAATCAAGATATTGAAAAACATATATAACAACATTTATAGAACATTACATTTGCAATAATATTGATTCTATGCAATATTTCGATCCGACGTATAACAACGGAGATATTTCGAATTTTCGAAAATCTTCCCCTCTAAGCCCCCCTCCCTAGCCGGACCTTAGCCGTTAACGAAATTGATCTTTCTTTTTACATGAAACGTTTAAATAGCGAATTTGGTAACGATCAGACAAAAATTGAGACCGCTAGAGCGTTAACAGACCAATATATATATATATATATATATATATATATATATATATATATAATTTTGAAAGGACCCCATTTTAATTATCTCCTGGGTAGGATCGATGGACATTGGAAGAAATTTTCGAAAACCACATCATGAGTACAGCCTCAATAGCTGATTTCCCCTTAAGGGAAATCTGCTAATAATCTTAACAAGAATTTTGTTGGGCTGATCAGAGGAGAGTAATTACTAGCTCCAAAACTGTCCATGTGTGACATTTAGCTCGGCCTTGCTGCGAGCCAAGCCCCCAACAGCTGGCCGTAGCGGCAGGGCCACCCACCAGCCGCCTCTTACTGTCATAGACATTTTTAAACATATTGCTTCTCGTGCAGGAATGCTCTCAGTTTTGACCCCCGCCACTCAACTCAGCATCTATGTGAAAAAGTCCGTCACGCAGGGGTTGCGTAAACTAAGCACATTTCCCTCGTGAAGTTTAATAAAAACCTACATACTGCTAACACAACACCACCGTGAATATTAGGGGAATAAATACAAACGGTAATAAGATAGCTTTCCCCACTCGACTGGAAGCGTCTCAAATGTATACAAAGAGGTCTGCCAACGGCTCACCGGAAAGAAATACAATAACTGAAATATATCAGAATATAACGTATTAATTTTATTGAAAACTATGTACTATATCTAGTGCTGTAATTTATAGTGAATCAGAATAATTTTTATCTCAATCAATCAAATTTTAGTAGTCTAAGAATTTAAGACGAGCGGGGTCACAAGAACATATTTACATCTATCTCGTATAATAAAGGTCTCTGGAAAACAATATTTGGTATTTAAGCTTCGAATTATGTGGTTAATTATTATTTTTATATATTGATTCTATACATTTTTTCGAACTGACTTATAGTAAGGGAAATATTTCGAATTTTCAAAATTCTCCCCCTCAAAACCCCTTCTCCACCTGGTCCGATTTCAGCCGTTAACGAACTAGATCTTTCTTTTTACATAAAACGACTAAATATCGAGTTTGGTAACGATCAAACAAAAATTGCGACCACTTGAGCGGTAATAGACAATATATGTATATATACACAGTTTTGAACGGACCTCATTTTCGTCATCTCCTAGGTAGGATCGATGGGATTCGAAAAAAATTTTCGAAAACTGCGTCAAGAGTACGACCTCAATAGCTGATTTCCCTTAAGGGAAATCTGCTAAAATGTAGCTTTCTAATGTATCATATTCTCTTTGAAGTTATCTGCTATTCTGGATGAGTCCCAAAATCACTTTTAATAATTTCTTATGTTATCGTTCTTTCGTCACTTTGAAGAAGATATGACTGTTGCTAGTTTTCAGTTTAGTGATTTCAGCCCGGTTCAAAGGGCTTAATTTATTCCAATGATTGGACCAGAAATACTTTTCAAAGTCTTTGATAAAAGTCAAAGCGTCTTTTGTAATAACATCCTTTCCGGTTGACAGGAAGCAATTACAGGTAAGTCAATATATGAATATGAGCGATTGTTTATTCAGTTACTAAAAATGCAGAAGTAGGAACTTTCGTACTTCTAAATTTATTTTTCTTCTTTTTAATCCCATCCCTTACCGATTCTTAGGAAGAGAAAAAGATTTATGTTTCCGTTGGCTTTTTTAAACAGTTTGGCAAAATCTTATTTTGTACAGCTGTTGGAATGTAGTAGACAGATATGGAGTGGACCGAAATGAGGTGAATGCTTTCTGTAATATAACTTTTACATGTAGAAAACTATAATCTAATAACAATTTAATTTATATATTTTTTTAATTATTAAAATCTGGGATAAATTATATATCAATGAATTAATTTTTTGAATGCCTACTAAAACATTTTTCATTGGGCTGTCTTTAGGTGGTATAACTGGCTGTTCCACATTTTTGATACGCAGTATTTTGGGGGATGCCTTTTCTTTTGAAATAAAAAAGCTTAAATTTTTAGTGAATTTTAAAAAAAAGTAAAATAAATAGTTAGTGAGATAAAAGGGTAATCCAATTTATGTGCTGATTTATTGGAATTCTTGTCGTGCTTAGCACATTTAATCTAACCCGCTTTAGAAATACCCGTACATGGAGAAATGCATTTGCGGTTTGAAAAATTGTAGCAAGCAAACAATCAAGGTTGACTGTAATCAATCTAATTTTTTTCCGCAAAGAACATACCTTCACTTTCACTCCCAATCAATGGATATGGCAAAATTACCAGCAGCCAAAAATCTGTAACAGAAATAATGAAAATTAAATTATTTGATTTGATTTGATTTATTTATTTATGGACATCACATCAAAGGTGATTTGCCCTTTCAAAAATTGCACAGTATCAAAAGTAACAAATTGTTAAATAACAAAAGTAAAATAGATAACAAGAAGTAACAATAAGAAATACCAGAAAAAAACAATGACAAATAACAAACGTGAAATAGATAAACATTTTATATGTAAACATTAAAAAAAATATATATAAAAAAAATTAGTGATGAGTATAGTTGGTGGATGATCAGTAGGAAATTAATGGCTGAAAATGATACTTTTTTCTAATATTTGACGTAATTTTTTCGTTCAGGGTAAACATATACATGTGTACAAAAGCATCTAAAACATGTGGCATGTGTGTAGTTCTAATATTTATTTATTTATTTAGTTTATTTAGGTGTGTCGCAATTTAAGCGATTCACACATTTTCTTGTAATGATTCTAAAATAGTAGAGGTAAAGCCACCTTATAAAAACCAATAAAAAGGGTTAAAAAATCTACAGAGGTAGGTAAAAATACGGTAATTTATTTTTTCTCCAGTGGATATTATTGCAGTCTATTTATTATTATTATATTATTTAATGTTATATCTGGTTGAAAATGTGTGTGTCTTTGAGGTGTTTCATGACATGAAAATTAAATTAAAAACTGTATCTCTTAAGGAATGAATATGATTCCTGTTTGTAAAGCTACTTGATGTAATTTATCTATTTTCAATGAAAGAAGATTTAGAAAGAGAGTAGCCCGAAGGACGAGCTGTTTATTCTCAGGTCAGGTATGACCCCCATTCGTCCAACTACGTGTCTGCCAGTTGGTTTGTTGCTAAAACTGTCGAGACGCAACATCTTCTGCGTCATCTCAGAGGGGCAACTTCCTGTTATTGTCGCTGAGAGGGAATTTTCAAATAATTAAGTTCATATTTGAATGAATTTATATATTGAAGGCGTGTAAGCACACGTGGAATTTTCGGTAAATTCCATTTTAGGAGATTTCCCTTAAGGGCTCTCCTTAAGGGGGGGGGGAGCTATTCAGGTCTTACTCATGACGCGATTTTCGAAACATTTCTTCAAATGTCCATAGATCCGCTCTAGCGGTCGCAATTTTTGTTTGATCGTTACCAAATATGATATTTAAACGTTTTATATAAAAAGAAAGATCAAGTTTGTTAATGGCTAAAATTGGACAAGCAGAAGGGGGTTTAGAGAGGGGGGATTTCCGAAAATTCCAAATACCTATGTTACTATACGTCGGATCGAATAATTGTATAGAAAAAATCTTATTGCAAATTAACTTTACTATGAATATTGTATTATACATTTATTATCTATCTTGAATATTAACCGAGATATTTGCATTTTTCAGTTATGAGCCTTCAGCAAACTCCCACTTCTACTCATGCCATATTAGCAATAAGTTGTTATATCATGAACCACTTCATTATTAGGTTAAATACCAAATCTTGTTTTCATTTAATTTTTTCTTTAGTGTGATGTATGTAAATACGTTCTCTTGACCCCGCCCTTCTTTTGTTCTTGGATTACTAATATTTGAGTGATTGAAATAAAACTAATTCTGATTCATTACAAATTACAGCACTAGCTTTAGTAACTTACTTTCAATAAAATTAATATGTAGTATTCAGAAATATTTCATTAATGGTTTTTCATTCCGGTATAGAATTCAGGTTGGCTGGCCTGTTGGTTTACAATTCAGACGCTTTCCGTTGTTATTAACTTGTAACTGAAAGATTTCTTATTACCGTTTTTATCTATTCACTTAATATTCACGGTGGTGTTACCAGTATGTATATTTATCTATTGTAAACCTTCGCGTGGGAAATCTGCTTAGTTTACGCAGCCCCTAAGTGAAGGATTTTTTTACTATTAGCAGAATGTTTACGGTCACGTTATACAAGAGACTGGACATATATAAGAACTCCTGAGGATTACTTATGTTGAAAAGACCAACAAACCCTTTTGTATTTCTGTATGTAATTTCTTCTTCATACGAAGGCTTAAAGTAACAAATAATTATTCATGAGAGTAGTGCAATTCACTGAAAAAAGTCGCAACGGCTTGTCCTAATTTATTGTAAATGGAAGTTTACTTTTTTGTTATTAGTTGTATTCATAACTTAAGTCAAAAGTATTTATTCTGATTAAACATAACAGGATTTGTTAAAAATGTTTTCGCTTTGAACAATTACAATTAATTTCCTTAAATACTCTTACAAATCGTAAACTTAAATAAAATATTGGATGACATTTTTTCAAATCCCAAAGATACAATATTCTGATATCGAACTAACAGTTCATTAATTACGTTGTCAATTTCATTAATCTTTTGAACATTGTAAATTTTAAATTACTTGGCAGGCTTCGTTATTAATCTTAACATCTTTGTCATTCATCTTAAATTACGCTGTAAATGACATGCTTTATAAATGATTAGAAACTTGCCTCCACTTTAAAGCGATAATACCCCTGATAATAAATTATTTCTTGATCGATTAATGGACAAACATACTTCATTTCAGTTTTATTTTATACTGATTTTTTTATATTATAGTAACCGTCTTGTAAAAAAAAAAGTAGCCGTCATACATGAGTTTTTAAATTCATTTTTAAACTTGGAATATTTCGTTATAAATTTAATAGACTTGGGGGGAAGAGTTTCACTCACTTTTCTTGACACGCTTAGAATCATATCCTAAGCAGCTAAGCAATGAAGGAAACGTAAAGCATTAAGCAATGGTTTATTTATTTTTGGGCATGTATTTTTAGGGGAAACGTAAATGTTATCAGACCATGATTTGAGATCTCTGAATGTGTGCCACTTGCTTTTTGTGCCTAGAAATATTTGAGGCTTTATAGTCAATTCCAGATATTCTATTTTTACTAATCCTAGTGAAACGGTTCTTCTATGATTAAATCGTATGAAGCTAAAATATGTTCTAATTGGGGTTTCCAGATGTAAAACTGGCATGGGTATTTAAGTCCACGCACAAGATAAGTGAATGACCTTCTTCTGGGGTGCTATCTATGAATAATCCAGACATTTTACCAGTTTTCATGATAAAAGTTTTTAGAACTGACTACGGCCAAAAACATAGACTGGTTTGGCCAAATTGAAGAATTAAGTAAGATAGTAATAACGCTTTACTTCTTATTAAAATGTTAAGAAATAACTTCCAAAGGAACCTCGAATACTAATATGCTAATGTTACTTCCATAGTCGGTTAAATTATGGCGTTATGCATTGGGATAACTCACAAAATCAAATTTTAATACGGCAAAAATGAGCAGTTTGGTCAATTTTAACATTAAACAGAAAGTAGGCACTCCTGTCGGCCTTTCATGATTAAAAAATAATGTCTTGTCCTTCTATGTGCGTGCGCGCGTGTGTGTGTGTGTGTGTGTGTGTGTGTGTGTGTGTGTATCAAATAATACTGTTTGTGAAAAAAAAAGTAAGTTTATTTTACACAAATATAAATATATAAACACATAATCATAAAACAAGATACCAGGACATGTTTCAAACTCCCAATAAGGAAAACATATAATTTCCTAAGTAAAACTCTTTAACGGACTGTCCAAATGTATTAAGTTTATAAAAAATATTCTTTATTTACTAAACTAAAAAATTAATTAAAGAACTTCATGAGTCCTATCGAAAGTGTTTATGTATAAAATTATACTCGAATGTATTTATCACAAAAATGGGTCAAAAATAAACTAAAGATGGAGAAAAGTTTCTTATCATTTGAAAACCATGTCACCCTTTAATAGTTTAAGACTAATAAAAAAGCATATAAATGATTTAAAATGCATGTTATATATTTAGATTGTTTGATTATACTCAAATGAACTGGCAGCAATCAAATAAATAATAAAAGTAAATTCCATATAACATTAAACACCAGCACAGGAATACAACCGCTAAAATATCAAACTATAAAAAAGTACAACTATAGCTGCACTAAAGAAAATTATTGGAATAACATTCAAACCTATATCTAGTATTGTAATTCACTTAAACAAAACTCAAGAGAGCTTAAGAATTCCATTTCGTTTTATGAATGGTCTTTGCAAACATATCTAGGATTTATATTGTGTTGAACCTTATTTAGGGTCATAACTAAGACACTTAGTTTACGTATCAATAGAATATCGGACTTTTATCACTCGAAATCAAACTAAGAGATAAATTGATCGGGCTTCGACCCGAGACCTACTAATTAATGTTACGAATCGAGAAACAAACATAAGTATATATTTTATCTTCTTTAAGGAAATATTGCGATGTAGGTAATTGCAGCAATGATACTAACTTAACTGTGTTATCTAATCACAAAAATAGGCCTAAAGTAAACTCTATATTGCCACAATGTTCATTATCAGCAGTCACAGGAAATGACATTCATTCTAAAAATATTGTTCAAGGCCTTTAATAGCTTTTTTCAAAAGGTGGGGGTGGGGCGGTAACACTTAAGTTCCACGAATGGCACAGTATTACATATTTTTGAACCAAGTTTTACTCATTTAATTTTGATTAACTTTTCTTTTCTTTTTTAAGGTAATTCTGAGTGACTCAGTTGAGGTAAATTCTCTAATTATAAATGGTACTCCTTCTTTAAATTCCTAGAATGGTGACATGAGTTTTATTAAAACCTTAACGAAAACGATAAGGAATAGCCAGAGCAATGCTATTGAGATTTCTTTGTTGGTTTGGATAGCTTCTATCACAAGACTTATCTGATTATTTGTTTAATTATTTATTTACTTAAGATGCCGCTACAATAGCGATTCATCTTTTAACATGTTTGAGTTTGTTTAATTAGCAAATGTAGCACGAGCAGGACTGGGGAAGGTTGTTGATATGCAGACGGGCAAGACACCCTTCCAGCTCCAACCATGTTGACCATAGTGGACAGTGGACAATATTTATATTTAAACTTTTATATCTAGAGGTATTTTCACAGGCTTTAATTAATATTTCCTGATATTATTAATAAAAGGGAATAATAATTGTAAGATTACTAATATTGACCTGATGAAGCGAATTTTCAAGACTTTCATGGAATAGGTATCCACGGGTCTTATCAGTTACCTTTTAAGGAAATGAGACAGTCCAAATTTATAAGAAACATAATATTTGTAAACATTTTAGAGGCCACAATTTTCAAACACTCCGTAACCAAACCCGATATATAAATATTGCATGCAAAAATAAAGTCAATTTAGTAAATATTCAAAATTGGATCAGTAATACTCAAAAGATGTTATGTAATCAATCTAGTTAATAAAATAATGTGAGGCATCTATAACTATATATATATATATATATATATATATATTGGTCTAACTTGAATATTAACAGAACTGGTTATATATTTCTGTTTTGAGGCTTCAATGAATAAATGCCGCAATTTACGCACCCCAAGCGTGACAGGTTTATAGTTAGTGTCATACTGGAGTCTAAAGAAAACGTTTAAATGTTTTTGTTGCCTTCAAATGCCGTCAGTCTTCTTCGAAATATTCAAGTGTGATTATTAAGGTTAAAGAATCTATATAAGTGATTGAACAACAAAAGCATCCACATGCAGTCAAGAATTACAATATCCATGCCGTTCGTCTCAGAGAGAAATGAAACGCAAAATATATGTATCCTTCTCAAATTTAAATATAACTTAAGAAAAACCTTGAAGTTTTACTTAAATAGATTAATAATAACTGTATGGAAAGTTTGTTGGAAAGTGTAAAACGACACGTATTGAGAAAGAATAATGTTTACGATGTTTCGGCCTTGGGAGTAAAATAAAATTATAACATGGCTAGCCGCCGCCTTTTTTTCCCCGTTCCAACATCCTGCCTTCTTGGCTCGCCTTAACTATATACGTAGCTTTATTAGTAATACATTTTTGGTGTTGGTCTTCAAGTTCCATAGCCAACTGGTGCCAAAAAAAAATGTAAAAATAACAGGTTTTCTCATACAAAAAAACTCATGCGCAATAGATTAGCTAAGTTTCATCAGATCACAATCACTAGAAATAAACTGGCCAAGATGGATTCAAAAAAATTCCGTCACGCGGGGGCTGCGTGAACTAAGCAGATTTCCCACGTGAAGTTATACAATCCATCTCCATGAGTGCCGCACAGTTACGGAAACGGCCGAACTAGCTTTCGGCGGAACGAATAGAAGCGACCATAGCTTGTCCGTTACACCTAATAAAAATGCAAATATCTCGGTTAATATTAAAGATAGGGAATAAATGTATATAACAATATGTATAGTAACGTTAATTTGCAATAAGATTGGTTCTATACAATTATTCGATCCAACGTCTAGTAAGGGAGATATTTCGAATTTTCGAAATTCCCTCCTCCAAACCCCCCCTCTCCCACTGATCCGATTTCAACCGTTAAAGAACTTGATCTTTCTTTTTAAATAAAACGATTAAATACAGAGTTTGGTGACGATTAAATAAAAATTGCGACCACTAGACAGATATATATATATATATATATATATATATATATATATATATATGGTGTTGATATTTTTTTGGAGGTTAGGTCAATGTTGGTGAAAGAAACTTCTTAGTTTATGCCGATATTTCGAGTATTTTATTTTCTCTTCCTCCGGGCTGTAAAAATACAGGTGCTACTTTATAATATTGCACATTGTTGTTAAATTAGAGTGTAACAGGTTAAAATAGAGTGTAATAGGTTCTCGAAATATCGGCGTAAACTAAGAATTTTCTTTCACCAACATTGACCAAACCTCCAAAAAAACATCAACACCATATATAAATATAACCTGGTCGAAAACATCAACACAAATATATATATATATATATATATATATATATATATATATATATATATATATACATGTACTCAGTTTTGAACGGACCTCATTTTCGTCATCTCCTGGGTAGGATCGATGGACATTTGGGGAAGTTTTTCCAAAATCGCGCCATGAGTACGACCTCAATAGCTGATTTTCCTTAAGGGAAATCTGCTAAATGTCGATCATACCAACGAAAGTAATATAGTTTTGATTGATAAACGATTCGTGATTTTTTATTTATACGTTTCTAGAATTATTATTCAATAAACATTTTCTTTCGAAGAGTAGGCGAGTCATTTGTATTTTCATGTTTTCAGCCTTTATTAAACCCACTCTCCTAATTGTTCAATTTATACTTCAAGTAAGTTACTAAAAATCTCAAGTCCAATGTACATTTTAATTTCTGTTAACATTCTTCTTCTTATAGAGAAATAGATAAGATGGTGAGGTGAGACGACCAATGTGTCTTTCCAGCACTTGAGAAATCTGCTAAATTTACGCAGACAGATTTTTTTTTAACAATCGTGAATTGAGTAAAAAGAGGTTTTAAAACTCAGAATTGGTCTACTATGGCATAGATATACAAATCATTTAACTTAACGAGCCAAACAAATGTACAGCTTGAGGCACAATGATTTTTCTAGCCCATTAATTGTAAGACATAAATCATTTTAAAAAATCATTCCTCAAATGCATGTGAGGAAGACATGTCCGTTTTTGGCTCGGTAAAATAGGGTAAATTCTCAAAGCATATGATGGAATGGATAATTCTAGATCTATGAAAGCTACTGTAGATCAACTCATTGTTCACCATACTACGATGTAATCACCTGTTTTACACACCTAATTTGCGGTCCGAAAGCTACACTTCGCCGCCCTAGGGCCGAAAATGAATATTTCGCCCTAGGGCCGCAAAATCAGCTGTTTATTATTTTAATTCATTCATTTCATTATATACATTATCAGTCTCTCTTTACAATTGATGATTTATTTGAAGATTGTCAAGAGGATATTTTAATCAGAAACAATCCAACTACGAGTAAAAGTGTGAATGTGTCAAACAAAAAACAAGTAATAGAATCTTCAAAGGGTATTATGTTTTCAAACAACCAAAATTGTACTTTTAACATTTCTATAAATCAAAAATAAACGAACTAACTTTTTTTAGCATTTTGAAATATATCAGTTGTATTAAATGAAACACACATATGTTCATCTCTCTTTATTAACTTACATAATAACATAACGTAAAACAATCCATACATTAAACATTCATCATGTTCCCATAACCACAAGATAACCTTCTAACAAAGAGGTACACTTAACCAAAAGAAAATCTTGTTTTTGATTAATGTTATATCGTATTAATATTTATTGTAGTATGGTGAAAAATAGCGTTCGTGCCTCGGGCCAAAGTGCTTTTGCCGGCCCTCGAACTTTTCATGACCTCGACTACGTCTCGGTCAAAAAATATCTCGGGCCGGCAAACGCCCACTTTCGGCCCTTGGTACGAAATATACTATTTTTTAACCACTAGAGTAGGTAAACCAGCTCACTATTTTACATACTCACTACTGTGTGTTTCAGTGTGGCGGTGGAAGGTTCCGGAGTGTGGGCCCTGTTCTCAGCCTTTCATGATCAAGTAAAAACCGTGAGATTCTCCCTCCATCAGTGACAGGAAATAATGATCCCGAAAAAAAAGACCAACTGTTTCCAAATGGATAGACGAAACCATTGATTTATAACTAATCTAGTAGAACTTGCCTTGGGCGAGATATCCCCCAAATAACACCGTCGCCTACATTAGGGGAAAAAAAGTCCGTCACGCAGGGGCTGCGTAAACTAAGCAGATTTCCCTCGTGAAGTTTAGTAATAGATAAATCTACATACTGGTAACACAACACCTCCGTGAATAAATACAAACGGAAATAAGAAATGTTTCATCCAATTTCAATAACCTGCCGACAGGAAGCGCTGGTTAGAAATGTAAACAAACGGGTCTGCCCGCCTCACACCGGAAAGAAAAACAATTACTGAAATATATCAGAATATAACATACTAATTTTAATTGAGACCTATTTACTATATCTAGTACTATAATTAATAATGAGTCAGAATAATTGTTATCTCAATCAATCAAATTTTAGCAGTCCAAAACCTTAAGACGGGGGGAGGGGTCACCAGGACATATATGCATGTATCTCGTATAATAAAAGTCTCTTCAATACAATTTTTGGTATTTAAACTTCGAATAATGTGATTTATTATATAGAAAAGTATTGTTTATTTAACATTGGTAGAAGTGGCGGTTTGCTGATGGCTGAAAACTGAAAAATTCAAATATCTCGGTTAATATTCAAGATAATGAATAAATATATAACAATATTTATAGTACATTTAATTTGCAATAAGACTGGTTCTATACACTTTTTCGTTCCGACCTATGGTAACGGAGATATTTCGAAAATCCTCCCCTCTAAACCCCCCCTCCCCCTGGCCCGATTTCTGCCGTTAACAAACTTGATCTTTCTTTTTACATAAAACGACTAAATATCGAGTTTGGTAACGATTAAACAATAATTGCGACCGCTAGAGCGGTAACAGACAAATATATATATATATAGTTTTGAACGGACCTCATTTTCGTCATCTCCTGGGTAGGATCGACGGACATTTGAAGAAAAATTTCGAAAATCTCGTCATGAGTACGACCTCAATAGCTGATTTTCCTTAAGGGAAATCTGCTAAAATACGTTATAAGGGATAACGAGAAGAAATTTCATAAATAGTTCAGTTCGACTGGGTTTTCTCCCTAAGTAAGTTTATTAGTTACTCCAGTACACTTTTTCAATTTGAATTCAGATATGTAGCCAGCCTTTTTTCATCGCTTGTAGCTTTTCCTGTAACAGCTACTTTTTAAAATCTGATTTAGCGTTCACTTTGACCTTATACGCAGCGATTTTATCGGAACTGAATGTTTTATATTATATCGTAGATATCATTATTGACAACTATGTAGAAAATTAAATTTGTTCAATGTAACAGAGACTTCTTTGATACGTGAGTTGGAAAAAGTCCAGTGGTTAATTTTTGGATTGACTGAAGTGATATGTAACTATTAAAAATATACGTACATTATTATTACAAAATTTACAAAAAAGTCAAACTATATTATACTTGGCCAGACTTATTAATCTGGCATCGTGATGTGTTAGTATCGAGCTAACTGTGATCAAGTTTGCACGAATATCACTGGTGAAATATTTCTTTCCTTTCTGTTTAAGTGTGTTTTGTTTTTCCACCATGTCAAGGAAGTGAGTAAATCATGAAGATAACTTTTGCTATATTTGTGGTAAACTGACCTTCAAGTCACAGCGGTCAGGAAATTTAGCGCCACTTGTAAAAAGAGTAATGAGCTTTACTTTGCATTTCGAGTTGGTGATTTAGATAATAGCTGGGGACCAAATATATGTTCTGTTTCCTGGTTTTTTTGATTTGGAGTGAACTGAAGGATCATTTAACTTATTTTTATTTTCGTTTGATAAATATTAAAGGGAACCCATCTAAAACAATTATAAAGTTAAGTATACGAATTTGACATCTGCAATCTGTACCAGTGTATAATGAAAATATGACCATAAGCAATAATTGTTATTCTTGCCTAGCAGAAACTTGAAATGCTTCAAATGAAAATAAAAATGATCCTGCATATGAAGGCAGTAGCTGTTCATCAGAAGCATCACCTTAATGACCTCATTCGGATCTTAATTCTGTCTAAATAGCAAGCTAAAGTTTTAACTTCAGCGTCAAAGACTGGAATCTACAAAAAGATGTAAGAGTACGTATTTACCTTAGATACCCTAGTGACTTTAAAGACAACTTCGTTAACGAATTTGTTATCATCTTTTTTAATGATATCTGTTTTGTTATGAACACTTTTGGACATCAACTCCAGCCGTATGAGTGACAATTGTCCATGATTCCTCAAAGTAAGTTTACGCTGAGCTGCTAAATATACCTACAATGCGTGCCGCTAATATAAAAGAAACGTATGAAAATATGAAACTAAATTTAGAGATTCATTAAAAAACATATGAATGGAGTCTGTGGAGATTTAAAAGTCGTTCTTTTGATTGGTTTGGAAATTGGGTTTACCGAATTTGTCTGGTTTTTGCCGCTCACAAAAATGAGCTGCTGGGCGTAGGATGTCTCACAAAGTTAGAAAATCATGACTTAAACGTGAGTTTCTTATCCCTGATCAGAAGAATGTGCCACTGGTTCCTTTATTGAATCCAAAACAAAATTTGCATAGAAAGTTTCATAGAATACTAAATTAGGAGGAATGAAAAATCGTTAAATCTAAGGCATAATTTTTTATGGGCTCTTGAATGTAATTACCCAGTACCACTGATGTTAAACTGAAACAAGGAACTATTTATTATAGCTAATGAACATTTTAATGGACTATTAAATAGAGTAACTGGTAAAACAGCCTGACAGCCTTTCGAACAATTACCGTGACCTAGTGGTTGATCTCCTGTATTCTAATAAAGCTATGGGATGTAACTTATCTTTATAATAAGACATCATCCCGCAATGAGCACGGTGAGCGTTTTCATCAGTAAATGTTTATTGTCGAAAAGAGGCACTGAGAGCGGGGTAATTATGATGGCTGACTACTGTTGGACCAAGGAGGGAGATGTTCCAGACGCAAATTACGCTCGAAAATCACTTGACCCTATCTACCACTTTCTAGTCAGAGTGAGTAGTATATCATATTGAGTTAATAGCTAGTTTCAGGTTGTTTTTTTTTTTTTTTGTTTTTTTTGGGTTTTTTTTATTATGAAAAATGACAAAACCCCTACTCGATGAGGGAAAACTGAAATTATATCTGTATTATACTTGAAAATACCTCTGTAACATACTATATTTAGTCTTGTGAAAGAAATACAGTATATTTTTGTAGACCAGCGTAATTGCTATAAATTAGTATTAAGAACTCTCTTTCAGCTGGAAAGAGGGTCATATCATTAAAGAACAATTTTATCCGGATGATAGGATTAGCACATGATGGCTAGGAGACAGAAAGGCTATATTTCTAAAGATGAACGGTAGAGGGTAATGGGTACAAAGTCAGTAGAGTCAACGATTGACACTTTTGTTATGTCTCCTCCACTTTTGTTGTTCCTTTCTCTCCTCACCACACACACATACACGATCACATAAACATACATACTTCAGTTGTAAAGCATGATCCTGCAATTAATTAGAAGATAGCTAAAAAATTCAAAGATAAAGTATTTTAGAGACTTATTACGAAAACTCCGTCACGCAGGGGTTGCGTAAACTAACACGGGAAGATTTACAACAGACAAATCTACATACTGGTAACACCACCGTAAATGTAAGCGAATAAATAAAAACGGTAATAAGAAATCTTTCAGTCAATTTACAAGTTAATAATCTCTACTACGGAAAGCGTCTGAATTGTAAACAAACAGGGCAACCAACATCGCAGCGCTGAATAGATAGAACTATTCGAGACCGGAAAGAAGAACAATTAATGAAATATATCTGGATATAATATATTAATATTATTGGAAACTATTTACTATAGCTAGTGCAGTAATTTGTAATGAATCCCTCAGGTTTTGGTAGTCCAAGAACAAAAGAAGGTGGCGGAATGTATTTGTTTGTATCTCGTCTAATAAATGTTTGCTGAAAACAATATCTGGTATTTAAACTTTTAATGAAGTGGTTCATGATATAACAGCTTATTATTGATATGACACTAGGGGGTTTACTGAAAGCGTAAAACTATAAAATCCAAATATTTCGGTTAATACTCATTAAACGGAAAATATGTATAGAACAATATTTATAGTAAATTTAATTTGCAATATGATTGTATCTATACAATTGTTCCATCCGACGTATATTAACGGAGATATTTGGATTCCTTAAGGGAAATCTTCTTAAATTAATAGTTGTTTATTTAAATAAATCGTGTTCAAAGTACAGTGGTTCAATATTCAGATATATTGTTTAATTGTAGCATTTATATTAGAATAAAATACTATAATATCACATAGGTGAAGGATACGGCCAACCTACTTGACATAAAAATAGCAGCAATTATTTATTGCATTTTTCACTTTCGTTATAATAATAAAAACAAATTCTGAGCCCAATGTGAATCAAGGTTTTTATTCATTTTTTAATAAACTCGATCAAATGTGTGTGTGTCTGTGATTCATGCATTTATAAGATGGAAATTCACATGCCATCACAAATATGTGCCATGGAGACGTGTTGTATGCACTCCTAAAGTGCTAAATATGATACCTTCCGTTGCAAGTATTCTAATATAACGGAAAGGTTTGATTCATAATTAATTAGGTTTCATTATACTCGACGTTATTAATGTAGTAGACTCCCAGAAATACGAATGGCAAGTTTTGTGTGTCATCGTCATAAATATGTATTAGGAGTAAACGCGAGAGGCACGTTCCTAAGGTTATTTTTAAATCCAATACTATATAAGAATGGACAATAATTATTAAGCATAATAATTAAAAGGGTTAAAGTTATCCTCCATTCATAAATGTGTATTAAGGCGTTGGTCATAATACACGTGGCTAACTTTGAGTTGTGGGTTCGACTCTCGCCATAATATAAAAGTCCGTCACGCAGGGGCTGCGTAAGCTAAGCAGATTTCCCACGTGAAGTTTTACAATAGAGGAATCTGCCCAATAACAAGTGTAGTAAGTAGTAAGGGATCACTAAACTTATACACGTGGGACGAATAGTTACGAAAACGGCCGCCAGAGCTCTCTTCGGAAAGTACCAAACAGCTCACTCCTGCCGACCAATGCAGAATACAAATGCAAATATCTCGGTTAATATTCAAGATAGAGAATAAACGTATATAACAATATTTATAGTAAATTTAATTTGCAATAAGATTGGTTCTATACAATTTTTCGATCCGACGCATAATAACGGAGATATTTCGATTTTTCCGAAAATCCCCCCTTTAAACCCCCCCTCCCACTGGTCCGATTTCAGCCATTAAAGAACTTGATCTTTCTTTTTGCATAAAACGATTAAATTCCGAGTTTGGTAACGATCAAACCAAAATTGCGACCGCTAGAGCGTTAACAGACAAATATATATATATATATATATATATATATATATATATATATATATATAAAATTTTGAACGGATCTCATTTTCGTTATCTCGGGGGGAGGATCGATGGACATGTGAAGAAATTTTTAGAAACTCGCGTCATGAGTTCGACCTCAATAGCTGATGTCCCTTAAGGGAAATCTGCTAAAATAATATTAAAACGAAAACCTATAGATTGCTCGTTCTGATGAGCACTAGAAGCATAAAGTGAACGTTAATAAAATATTTTTTTGAATGGAATAAATTATTTTAACAATACTTGAAATAAATGGTGGAAATGAGATATTTAGTCACATATATTTGTTAATATCTCAAGGGCAGGAATTTAATGAGGGTTGAAAAGAAAAAAAACTCCAATTCATTCCGTAAATACTAAAATCACCGCAAATCTTACCAAAAACGCAAAGGCCCACACACACAAGTAAATATAAAACAAAATCAGTTTAGCATATACAGGTCGTATCATTCTACTAGGACTATGCGCCAAGAGGTGATTCACGAATCATTGGCATCAAAATAGTTTATCTTAAATAGGCCCGAATTCAAGCCTTTGAAGTAATATTGTAGTCCCGGTGATATCCATACTCTCGATTAAAAATACATTTAAAAGTAGTTCTCCTCCCCGAAGTATTCGGCCTGGGGTAATTTCAAATACAGCATTAATAAGTCCATCATAATTCATGTAAGGAGGTAGCATTTTAGATATAAACTGCCTATGTTTCATTGAAATGATTTGAAGATGAAAGTTGAAAACCAATAAAAATTAGTCAATGAAGGTTTGAAAATGATCAGGCAAGGTATTTCTGATCCACAGAAGGAAATATACCAAAGTTGGATTCTTCATTTTCGTCATCTCTTGGGTAGGATCGCAGGACGTTTGAAGAAACTTTTCGAAAATGTCAATAGCTGATTTCCCTTCAGGGAAACCTCTTAAAATCCACAAGCTTCGTGAAACCGATCAAAGGGTCTACAAATCTAGATACCGTAGGCAAGCTACGACCTGGATTATTGGAAAGCAAATTTCAAAGACTGAAAAAGCAATGTTTACGCGATGTGGGATGGTAAATTTGCAAAATGCCAATGCATGGGCAGAACACAACCCACTCGCTATCTTCTTGACACCACATCCGGTTAAACTCTCTCTCTCTCTCTCTCTCTCTCTCTCTCTCTCTCTCTCTCTCTCTCTCTCTCTCTCTCTCTCTCTCTCGGTTTAACAGATTCCTCAGAACTTTTAAATGTTCTTGAATAAGTAATTACCGAGCTTTTTGTCGAAATCTTTTAAATAGAGGAAGGAATGCGTAGTTTTATATAGAGGCCCACTCAGCACATAGCAAAAGAAACATTAGACATTGTATTGGTCTAACCTGAAGATGCTGTACGGAAATACGATGGCTGTGCTGGACCAACTCCAGCACTGGTAGGATGACCTACAAATTTTTCCCAGGTGTCAGGAGCAGAACTAAGCTGACGTGGTACGTCCCAGATAACGCAGGGAAATGTGTTTAGTCTACGCAACCCGTGCTTGACGAACTGTTTTGTTATTGTTGGAATACAAATATTATTTCAGAATGATTACTACATTCCAAAGCAAATATCGGCCCAAGCTTATCGGGGTTAATTGTAGTACGGTATTTTCCCTTATTTTTAGTAAGAAATATAGCTCATTTTCTTTTTTCTATTAGTTTTATGAAACTAAAACTACAAATAAATGGAGCGATGTCTTTAAATAAAATCAAAATGTTATTAAAGTTGTACGTTTGATGGAATTGCCCCATTTCCAAATTTCATGAAATTGCAATAGCCTTTTATTAATGTTCAATTTCGTCTAAAGCATTTCGATAGACCTTTGTCATTGACTGTTCATAACTAAAGTATTGTCACATTACAGGAAATTTCATATTCTTTTCAGTTGTGCATGCAGAATAATTCGGCGGAGGGGGGGGGGGGTTAACAACAATATTTTATTTTAGAAAAAAAAAAATTGTCTGACACAAGAGCTCCTTCATTTTAATTGATTGGTGATTGCGACGAATCACCTCCGGGCTTTGTACATAAAAATTGTAGTAATGAACCAGATTAAATATGTTAATTATATAACGTTTTTCGATGCAATACATAGATCGGACATATTTCCGATTTTACATTTCACACTTCCTCTAATCCCCAACTCATTCTGCTCCAATATAACATACATAATACAAAACGCAGTATTTCTGTTGATATACTAGCCTAAAAACATAAGGTTTCAGCCTAATAAAACACTCTACACTTATGTATTGAAAAGTCATGAAATGCGATTCCTCGCCTCCTAAAACCTCCTTGCCTCGATAAAAATCTGCTAATTGAGATGTATAAATCATGTAATGTACCTTAAATTTAATATAGCCTTTCTATATAAGTGGATAAGTTTGATTTATGGAAAACACAGGATGTGTGCTCTCATCCAGATCCGGTGGCCTACTAACACCTATAATTCTGAAAGAAAATATAATAATTACATTACTCCTACTGATTTCGATTACAGGAAAACTATCATACAGGAATATATAACAATAGATTATTTGCTTAGTCCTAATATGAAATGCTTAAATTTAATGTTACATATATATATATATATATGTGTGTGTCTCTGTGTATTTGAGTGCGTGTGTGTGTGTGTGTTTGTCTGTGTGAGTGTGTGTATGTATATATATATATATATATATATATATATATGCATTAATGCATTAGTACGTGTTGTAATTTGAGATTTACTTATCCTGGAACATTCAAAGGATTGAGTATTGTCGGTCATTTAATTTTATTGCTGATCTTCTTACAATTGTCAAAGATTTGTGCTTTTGTAGAAAAATAAACAACAAAAATGTAGTCAAATTCAAATCATAAGTCTTTCTGTAATGAATATGTCTAAGTGACTGTAATAAACTTTAGCGTAAAAGGATTAAAAAAAAAGTCCGTCACGCAGGGGCTGCGGAAACTAAGCAGATTTCCCACGTGAAGTTATACAATAGAGAAATCTCCATTCGGAAACGGCCAAACTAGCTTTCAGCGGGAACCATAGCTCGTCCGTTACACTTAATAAAAATGCAAATATCTCGGTTAATATTCAAGATAGAGAATAAATGTAACACTAATTATAGTAAATTTATTTATCAAGAAGATTGTTTCTATACAAGTTATCGATCCGACGTATAGTAACAGAGATATTTCGAATCTTCGAAAATCCCCCCCCCCCCCTCTGAACCCCCCCTCCTACTGGTCCGATTTCAGCCGTTAACGAAGTTGATCTTCCTTTTTACATAAAACGATTAAATACCGAGTTGAGTGACGATCAATCCAAGATTGTGACCGCTAGAATGTCAACAGACAAATATATATATATATATATATATATATATATATATATATATATATAGAGAGAGAGAGAGAGAGAGAGAGAGAGAGATTTGAACGGACCTCATTTTCGTCATCTCCTGGGTAGGATCGATGGACATTTGAAGACATTTTTCGAAAATTGCGTCATGAGTACGACCTTAATAGCTGATTTCCCTTAAGGGAAATCTGCTATTAGATGGTAATTATTAGGAAATGTGAAGAAACTTAGAAATTAGAAACTTTTTTTAGTACCGGCAACCAATATGATTTTTAGCAGATTTTTTTTTATTTTACCTCTCCACTCCTCTCCCTCCTCTTGATCCTGAAAACGATTCGAATTTAAGCTTGAAATACAATGTGGGATAATTCGAAGTGGGGCTGTACATAAGGTAGAAAACCAAAACATTCAAATATCTTTGATAATATTTGAGGTAGAGAGAACATATATTGAACAATTGTAAAAAAATAAAATATTCATATATCATTTAACATTTTGACAGATAGTAATATAACATTTTTTAATATTACTGATAATAACGGAGGTATTTAGAATTTTCGACGCCCCCCCCCCCTGTCACTGATTCGATTTCAGCCGTTAACGCATATGATCTTTAATTTTACATAAAACATTTTAATATCGTATTTGGTATCGATTAAACAAAATTACGAACGTTAGAGTGTTAACAGACAAATGTATATATATATTTGAGTGGACCTCATTTTTGTCATTCCCTGGGTAGGATCGATGGGGGATTTGAAACAATATTTCATGAGTACAACCTCAATAGCTGATTTCTATTGAGGGAAATCTATTAAAAAATCAAAGCCTGTCCTGGTATTGGTGGTTGTAAATCTGATTGCTTCCGTAGAGGCAGGACGAGCATTTTTTGCGGTAGCTGAGGAGTTTTACGTGGAGCCATTAGTAGAAAGCCACCTGGTCAGATGAGGGTTTGGAGCGGCAGGTGTTACAGGTAAAAGGAAGGAGGCAAGCAGCAACTGCCTATACCTGACACGCACACCAACAATACTTGCTGTAATCCCAACCTTACTTTTAGCATACTAGAATTTGAATAGAAATTTTAGTTTTCACGAACTAATAGCAGAATGGCGACCTTCCGCCGTATGAATTGTATACTGAATTTTTAAAGGTCTTTATTTCACTAAGAATCGGTTTTAGCAGATTTCCCTTGAGGGGAAATCCTTCGTGCTCATGGTGTGATTTTCGAAAAATTTCTTCAAATGTCCATCGATCCTACCTAGTAGGTGACGAAAATGAGGTCCGTTCAAAATTGTGTAAAATGGTTCGTTGATGGCTGAAATCGAACCAGTGAGAGGGGGGGGGAGGGTTAGAGGGAAGGAATTTCGAAAATTCGAAATATCTTCGTAATTATACGTCGAATCGAAAAATTTTATTGAACTAATCTTATTGCAAATAATATTTATTATAAATATTTTTATATACATTTATTCCCTATCTTGAGATATTTGAAATTCTTAGTTTTCGGCCTTCAGTAAACCCCCACTCCGACTCATGTCATATTAGTAATGTTATATCGTAAACCACTTTATTCCAAGCTTAAATACCAAATATTGTTTTCATCATACTTTTACTGTGTCAGATACATGCAAATGCGCAGTGCGATGGCGTCGTCAATTAAGATTTTGAGGTCGTGAATCAAAAATACTATTTCTTCTATATCATACTCTATATTTAACTGTTTCATTACACACCGCATTAGTTAATGGCTGATGATGTTCTATAATTGTTGTTCTATGCATTGTTTTCGTAACTCAAGTATTAAGCGAGTGGTAAATCTAGAGTGGTGAGTTCGATTCTTGCCTGGGCAAAGGAAATTATTTAGTGACGAAATTCATTAAATAACGTCCTAAAATCCCACCCTGGCTAGAAAAGGGTGGTAACCTGTAGATAACCCGTCCCAATTAGCCTAAGTTGCAAAAAGTGGACGTTAATAAATAATAATAATAATTAACCGAGGTATTTGCAGTTTCTTGTTTTCATACTTCATTAACTCCCCCCCCCACCCCACAACCCTTTTATTCAACAGGTTATTGCATAGAAATAGAGAATGAGATCACAAGTGTCTTATACCAGCACTTGGGGAATCTGCTTAGTTTACTCAGCCCCTGCGTGATGGACTTTTTGTTATTTTCACATATAATTTTATAATTTATTCATAAATAAATATCAATATTTATTGAATGAAGTAACACTTACGTCCTACATATCATAACAAGGTTGATTAATAATGGTGCTGGAATTAAGAAACCAGTTCCTTATTGGACTAGAAGGTTATATCCTTCAATTGAGACTCAACTTGATTTAGAGTTGAGAAAGGTCTCAAATAGGCCTTAATTTATTTAAAAATTATTTATTCACATTCTCGGCCTCTTCTGGAATGAATTAAAAATTAACAACTATATTTTGAATAGGAAAAGGAATTTTGGCATATACAATATGTCCTAATATGCTTGAAATGTAATTTATCATACATTCCTATCTAAATAAAAACTTTAAACCTCTCATCATTATCATCAAAATGTATTCCTTTCTAATCATTTTGGAGGAATTTCCACTACCGGGTATAATGAGATTTTAAAATGTAGACCTAACCGTAAACCAGGTTATAGTTGCTATTCATTCCAAAGTGCTAGAATGTGGTTCTTAAAAAAATATACGTTCTTTGACTTTGTGGTACTTTTGGATTTCTGTACCTGAACTAAAACAATTTTTGTCACATGCTAATGACATTTATCCATAATTTTGATCAATTAATTTCCAGAAAGAAGAAATATGACAATAGTCATTTGTATAAGTTACATGTTAAACTGTCCATTTGTAAAAGTACCTTTCTTCAATTTTGTTTGTTTCTAAAATTAAAAAAATATTGTGTGTGTGTGTGTGTGTGTGTGTGTGTGTGTGTGTGTGTGTGTGTGGAGTTTGTATGTGTGATAGAGAAAGTGGGAGCAAATGATTGTGAATCTTTAAGATATTAGAAAATTTAATCTGTTCATTTTATTTATGTACATACTAATTTTTATTTATTTGATTTTAGATTTAATTTTAACCATTGAAAGTATATAATTCTTTTCGTAATTTTATTAGTCTTTATAGTTTATAATTATCTAGTTTCTTTATAAGATATTTTTTTAATTAAATGTTTCGTTTTCTTTCTTTTTTATTTGTTGATTCGTGTTTTTTGTCTCTGGTTGTCTTCTTAATTTGTTCTGTTCTAAGTGTATTGTTTAATTTTTGCTGTTACTGTTTTCATTTTTTATTTTATTTATATACATTGTTTTTTGATTTCGCAGCTAACGCTCCACAATAAATAAATAAATAAAATTAAAAAATAAATCACACTTCACCTCATCATTACAAAAGCCATGGGAAACGCAAAGGATAGTGTTTTGTTGAAAATAAAATGATTATACATGCTGTATTTTTGGGATTTATCCGATTTTATTAGGTAAAAGCATTCCATTAATAGCATGAAGTCGTTGTGCAAAGTAGGTAACCAAAGGGACCCTTTACATATCTAGTAGGCACTGAAAAATAGAACCTTGGAGATGAAAGGACCTTCCTTTCCGACGGGGATGCAGTTAGTTTCCGTAGCATAAAAGAGAAACCCCAAAGTTAGTGCTAACCAACTCCTTCGAATGAATATGTTCTTGAATGTTAAACCGAAATAACTGTTGCAAAAAAGAAAAAATGGGGTGTATGAAAAAAAATACTGTAATACATGATATAGCAACAATCAACAGGTTTATGGTATAGGGCCAGAGTAAATAATTAGGCAAAGGAACAAAACATAGGAAATGTCTTGAAAAGAATACACCATTCAATTAACCAAAAAAATCCAAAGACATTCAGTTTAATTAGCAGACAAAGAGAAAATATTTGTACGATTATATACATTTAAATTAATTTGAAATACTTAAAAAAAGGAACACAAAACACAGGAGTAACAAATTACAGACACTCTTGAAATTTTATATCCGTCATAATCCGTTTAATCTTATCATATAATAAATGTGTTTTTATCTTGAGAAAAATCTTCCCGGGGCAGTTATTAGACGTCATTCTCATCGGAGCCCAAGAATAAACATTTTAATTGGTGTGGTCTTCCACAGGAAATGAAAATCTGGGAAGTCAAATTTGTGTAGGGGTGCAGCATTGCTCATGTTCGCATGGTGAGGGGAAGCATTCAGTTGAGTAGGGCCTATGACTCACAGAACAGCTGTGACACGGAGTAGCGGCCATCCCTTCTGCCGATCACTATTTCAAGGCAACCAAGACTGCCCTCAGCCTATCTCCATAAGGCTTCTATTGTAAGATCTTTATCGTGTCCATTAATATAAACACGGTAATTAAAAATTAATTAATATCCTGTAAAATCGATTCACTAAATTTATAAAAAGTACAAATTGCGACTAATCACTTTCTCAGTTGAATGTAAGAATAAGGCGATGGAATATGCATTCGTTCAAGTACTGAATTTGAACTCCTTTTCTTGTTTTCTTACAACTCTTCTGTACAGTATCAACCCACAAATAACCCCGTTTTGTTGTGTATTCCCACAGGGTTTCTAAGCTTTTCTATATTCGTTAATAGGACGAACATGTTAAAGGACATTTTTGAAGAACAAAAATGTCTCGTCGTCCGGAGGGCTGCTATTTAAAAATAAAAACGGGAATTATTTGACTTAAAAAGGCAATGTGATGGCAAAAATAGCGTATGCCATAATGACAGAGAAAGGAAAAACTGAAGAGTTTGATAACAAAAACACGAATTTAAAAGTTTCTTAAAACGATACTATTTCAAAGGATCCGATGACATCAGCCATGACATCATTGGCTGACTCCCATCTCTAAACCCTCCACTCTGACCTCTATATCATGCATGAGGTTCCAATGGAGGTTAAATTAATTGAGTATGAATGGCATTAGTAGGTCTGATAGTTTATGAAGTCACGACAGGATGTCCGTATTATTATTCCTTACGTATAAGACTCTTGGCGGCAAAATGAAATTTAATTGCCCGAGATTAAATAGGTGGTTTTGTAATGTTTAGTAGCTGTTGGGAAATGTGATTTATGTGGGGATAGTATCACGGTATGTACAATAATTTAGTTTAGCAACGGAAGGATAATAAGGTCAAAACACCTCCCCTATTTATACTTCGTTTATTAAATACAGAGTACTTTCGGGGCGAACAGTCCCATCTTCAGTGCTCTAGAGCTGGTCCCTAGTGAGCCGACATCTCCGGCGAGATCCGGTCTCGCACGGACATGTGTTGATTATGGACCTCCACCAGCCAGCCCAAATCCCGAGTGATTTAGTTTAGCCTTTTAAATATGATAGAATTTAATATATTCTAAAAAAGTGTATAGACTATTGAACAAAATTCTTTTTGGCTACGGTTTTTTATTTCGCTACAATTTAGTTCATATTACCAAAAATGAAATGTATATATATACAATGCAGGTATACCTGCTCTGTTATAAACAAATTTACGGAATTTTTTTGCAGGGGCTCTTGTGTTATCCTAGATCGGAATACAACACTTTTTAATTACTACTTTAGTATTAAAATATAGTAAAACTATTAATTACTTCCGGACGTTTTAAATATCAACAAAATACACTTCTTGGTTAGCTGAGGTCTGTTTCTTGGGTCTTATTTTTTACCTTTAGTTTTTCACCTCGACATTCATGTAATGAATGCCCAAAAAATAAGCTTAAATATGATCATCCGATTTTATTAGTTCCTATTAAAAAAAAAAGAAGTAAGTAGAACAAATGTAAGAATTACGGCTTATAGAGCAAAACTAACAAAAGATAACTTCAGACATGGGAGAGTGCATTCCCCTTTTATTGTATTAATAAATACAGATAAAATCCACATTGGCACATTTTTTTGCTGAAACAAATATACTTTTTTGGTATAAGGGAATTATATTATTTGAGAGATATATCGAAATCAAAAACAGTATAACCTCTTCATTTACTCTCTCATTTTTATTTTCATGGTTTTACAAGCTTTGAGGCTTTCTGACGCCACTTCAAGGACTTTTTTTAAAGTTGATAAAACAAGAGTTTTTCTGTTTGATAAAAAGAAATTTACATATGTTACACGTGTAATAACTAATAGTTGAATGTGTAGGAACATGAAAAAGTTGCATTTGACAGTTTTCCAAATATAAGATATTGTAATGTAAATAATTTAATAAATAAATAATTACCAAGAACTTTTTTACTTGTTTATTTGGGGTTTAAATACATTAAAATAATAAAATACTAATAACAATAATACAACTTATCTAACCTATAATATTTAAAATACACAATTAATAAGGGGGTCCCTAACCGCTTGGAAGTTCATAAAGGAAATTATAAAAGAAAGGTGCTAACGCCCAAAAAGGAGTTCTTAGCCTTTACCTAACACGTAGCACTCACAAAACACACACAAAATAAATAATAAAACATGAGTTTTCTGTTTAATGAAATAAATTTACACATGTTACAATTGTAATAACAAGTAGTTGAATGTGTAGGAACATGAAAAAGTTACATTTGGCAGTTTTCCAAATATAATATATCGTAATGTAAATAATTTAATAAATAAATAATTTCCAAAAACTTTGTTACAAGATGCTTTACTGATAGACAAAAGGATTAATTGAGTTTTTAAATGTGACAGTTCTATTGTGGTATCAATTTATTTAAAAACTACGGTGTTTTCGATTTTAATGGCCAAAGGTTTATTCCTGTCAAACGTTTTACCTCACTGATATAAAATCATTAACATAAACATTCCTAAACATTGGCTCAGAACAATCAAAATTCCAATGATAACATGTTATCCTCCAACATAATGTGGAAAACAAAACACTCAACCTGAAGCGCTACATTCCTAGCGAATTCACATAACCTTGTGTTTATTATTAAATAGGGATACGTTTGCGATAAAGAACATGACGTGGAACAAATAAATCCTTTGAGGACGGTTTATAAGCATCGAAGAGAGTACATCTAGTTATTGTAGATATATAATACAAAGCGGAGTATGTGCGGAGAGAGAGCAAGTGGCCAACACAATGTAGCCCACATCCTGATTGTGTGGGGAGTAGAGGAACACAGGGGCTTCACTGGACCACGACCGCCAGTCTGCTTGCTAACAACCTTTAACCTTCGCTGCGCTATATATACGTACCTAACAACTCACTAGCATTCACCCGTCACCTCCATTCAATTGATTACCAACAAAAATTAAAACTTTACGTTCGCCTTTTTATGGAAAAATACATGACTGAGGATCTCAAGAACCGTATACATCATATGTGGGACCACCGATCCGCGACACCATTTGAAAAACCCAATTAAACAAAAATATTAAACTACTTACTCCAAATGAAGAAGATGAGGAGAGATTTGTATGTTTGGCAGTACTTATAAATGCGAACAGTTATTTTCAATGATGAAAGTTAATAAATCAAAACATCGTACAAGGCCGACTGACGATAATTTGGAAAATTCTTTTCGCCTTTGTATCAGTGGAACTAATCCAAACATCGATGGATTAGTTTCCCAAATTCAATCTCAAGTGTCTCATTGATTTCGGTGTCGCTATTTAACTTTCGTTGTTTGTAATAATTCCAAATTCACCGATTTGATTATAATGTTGTACCTATTGTTTTCATTTCATTTTGTTATTTTAATACATTGTCGTATAATTTCATGTCTGATATCTATCGTTAAAAATTATGAACACTATTTTAAAATGCACTACTTTTAAAAGTAGCTCGCGAACGTATTTGTACGCTAAAGTTTGGCCCGTAACATGTCAAAGGTTGCCCATACCTGGTATACATGTTTCAGCCGACACCCTTCGCTTACCTACAAACAGCCGAGAAATCGCATAACAGCTTCTCCCATCAATTCATACTAAAATGTAGGACTTTATGTGTGAAATTCTCAAATACTGTTCATTCTTAATTCAAGGTTCACCCTTTGACTGGAATAAAGCCACGGGTTGAAAACCAATCTACAATAAAAATCTAAAATTCACAGGCAAAAAGTCTTACTAGCCTGCTACACAAGGAATAATTCTATAATATTTGGACACTTTAGTCAGACCAGTACTTGCATAACCTCAGACCACACACCGCAAAATACACAAATTACGGATTCCCTATTAGTTTCCAAGTCCATCCCAAGTTTATCTATAAACACTCAGTTCCTCCTGGTGCAGGGTACAAAACGCCGCAGGGAATCATTCTTTTATCATAGCTCAAGTATATAAAAAGTCCATCACGCAGGGGTTGCGTAAACTAAGTAGATTTCCCACGTGTAGTTATACAGTAGAGAAATCTCCATACGAGTTCCGAACAGTTACGAAAACGGCAGAACTAGCTTTCAGGGGAAACGAATAGAAGCGACCATAGCTCGTTCGTTACACTTAATAAAAATGAAAATATCTCGGTTAATATTCAAGATAGAGAATAAATGTATATAACAATATTTATAGTAAATTTACTTTGCAATAAGATTGGTTCTATACAATTTTTCGATTTGACGTATAGTAACGGAGATATTTCGAATTTTCGAAAGTCCCCCCTCTAACCCCCCCCTCCCACTGGTTCGATTTCAGCCGTTTCTTTTTACTTGATCTTTCTTTTTACACGAAACGATTAAATACCAAGTTTGGTGACGATTAAATAAAAATTGCGACCGCTAGAGTGTTAACAGACAAATATATATATATATATATATATATATATATATATATATTTAGTTTTGAACGGACCTCATTTTCGTCATCTCCTGGGTAGGATCGATAGACATTTAAAGAAATGTTTTGAACATCGCATCATGAGTACGACCTCAATAGCTGATTTTCCTTAAGGGAAATCTGCTAATAATGGACTATCCGCCATTAAGATCCAGCAATCCCAGATACTTCTCCCCAATATCTCTAACCTTCTTTATCGTCTTTCTCCTATTTGAGACTAGGAGGACTGAAATTTAAACAAAATAAATGAACGCTTGTTCGCGTCCTAATTCAAATAGAAATTAATGAAAACAACAATCCTTAAAAAGAAGAAATAAAGGGGGGTAGAGTTTGCTATAGTGCTCTACTGAACCAAGTGATCTAACAAATGATGTCGGGTTCCTACAAGGCTGCTGCGCCAAAGTTGGTGTACGGGCCATACACTTCTTTCAATAAATTATAAGTTTCAGTAGCGGTTTTTCCAAGTTTCACATGAAATTTCACAACAATTCGTTGCTCTACTGTTACACTTAACATTTTTCCGGCGAAACAAAAAAACAACTCTAATGCGAACGAAGGCTACGGCTGTACCGATTTGTTTACAGAAGCGAGAGGCACTATATTCGAAAGAGGAAGCTTCACGATAACAGCTGTTAGTTGCTGGCGTTTGACGCATGCGCACTTCTTCTGTAGCAGCGTCAGTCTCGTTATTTAATAGCCACACCTCATATCAAAACCAAAGACGTCAACAATAGAATACAATATATTATTTCTTCAAAATTGCTACAACTAGTCGAACGGGTTTTAGAAGCTGAGTGCCTGAGAAATTTCTTAATTGTGAATTTAACCTTCTCAAAAGTTAATTATGCTGTTAGCTGGAATGATAAAAATACCTATAAGATTTCTTCTAGAAGAGAATGAATCGTAGAATAAGAATTAAAGAATAGTCAATAGTTCATACTTTCAGAACAAATCAATATGATAAAGCAGAAATAATGATATGCTACGATATTTCAGAGCCTACTAAAATGTCCTTCAAATATCTACATTTACTAATTAATATCTCAACAATGAGTGATTTATAAATCGAACAAATTTAATTCATTCATACATTTATCTTGTTATCTGACGTGTTTTCAGGTGCATAAATCATTTTTGTTTACACGAAGGGGGTGTGCCAGACGGCACTTGAGAAAAGAAAATAATCAGGTCTCTGAATAGGTGTCAGGAAAATTACTGCGGTTAGACAGAGAATCAGATATATAAAAAGATAAAATTACTAAGAGTACCATAAAACGCTCATGCAAAATAAACTTATAATTGCTCAGAGGCAGATAAAGATAAGAATGTTATCTTCACCATTTTCTTACTAACAACAATGCAAAATATGTGATGAGTAGGATGCTCCTTTGCTGGGGACCTCTAGGTTCGATTCCGACCATAAATGGACTTAAACTTCAGTTTTACACGAAATATTAAGTACGGTAGTGATAAAATAAAAAGTAGTGTCTCTAGATAATTATATAATAAGAATTTACATTGATTAGATCATACCGCATATTCGTCCATGTTTCTTACGTCCCAATGTTTGATTAAAACAATACGTGCCGTTAACACCTGGAAAAGTGAGATGATTAATAAATGACAAATAACTTGCCTTAAATGAACCATATGCCCGTTCATAAATTCTTATAATTTCGTATTTAAACATTTTGATACTATTCAACTTGTGCTCGCGCGCGAGCGTGTGCGTGTGCGAGAGAGAGAGAGAGAGAGAGAGAGAGAGAGAGAGAGAGAGAGAGAGAGAGAGAGAGAGAGAGAGAGAGAGAGAGAGCAATATATATTACTAACACAGCCATCCTTTTTAAGTTTGCCAAGAAAAAATTAATGAGTGCTTAACAAGTGAATTAAATGCTAAACCTAAATTATTCAAGCGGAAAACGTAAATCATATTTTACGTTTACACATAAAAGTATCTAAAAGAAAGAATAGTAAGGAGGCCAACTTACTCCATCATACACTATAAATAAAAATGAAAACTCGTAAATGTCTCATCAAATAGAAGTGCCAATAAAGCCAGAAGTTCTTTATAGCCAGCAAACTCATTAAAATGCAATTGCTATTATCGGTTATTCCATGGCTTTTAAAAAGCCTATACGGTTTCGTTTATTTTAATGCCAGCTATTGAGGTTGTAATCATGACAAGATTTTCGAAAATTTCCTTCAGATGTCCATCGACTCCACCCAGGAGATGACGAAAATGAGGTCCGTGTTCAAAACTATATATAAACATGTCTGTTAACGCTCTAGCGGTCGCAATTAGCAGATTTCCCTTAAGGGAAATCAGCTATTTTTGTTTAATCGTTACTTAACTCTACATTTAAACGTTTCATGTAAAAATAAAAATCAAGTTCGTTAATGGACTGAAATCGAACCAGTGGGAGGGGGGTTTAGAAGGGGAGAATTTCGAAAAATCTAAATATCTCTGGTATTATAAGTAGGATCGAAATAATGAATATAAGCAATCTTATTGAAAATTTAATGTCCTATAAATGTTGTTCTGCGTATATTTTCTGAATCAAGAATATTAATCGAGATATTTACATTTTTTATTCAATAAATCCCATCTCCTACTCATGTCATATTAACAATAAGATATATCATGAACCACTGCAATACAAGGTTAAATAAGAAATATGGTTTTCACTGAACTTTTACTTTGTGAGATACATGCAAATATGTTGTAATGGCGTGATCAATTAAAATCTTTCGTTCTTAGGTCGTATATATTTATTTTATCTATACCATACTTGATATTTAAACGTTTCAGTCAACACTAAAGATCATATTTGTCATTGGCTGTAATCGGAACTGCAATAGCAGCAGAAAAATGTCTACTACTTAAAGATACCAAAAATATGTACGTAATCATTTCTATTACCAAAATCCTGCATACTATTATCTATAACATTTTTCGATAGGATGCAATGATCGAAGGATTATTTGACTTCCGATTATAAGCTTATATATATATTTATTTATTATTAATTTCAACGCAAGAGTTCAACCTTTTTTTTAATGCTTCAATTAAGGGCTCTGCGAAAATATAACTCATCGCAATAGTGTGACACCCTAACAAAACTTAGAAAACCTTTTGATTGAAAGATAAAAACAAATCATTTAACCAGAAATTCGACGAAGTACAAACACTACTCTACTGTGGATAGTAAATGTCTCTAACACACGTTTATAAAAAATAAAAATAAAATAAATAAATAAAAAAAAAACTATTATAGGTTGGAGAGTTATTCCACACTCTTCTATCCGGTATAAGTTTTGTAAAACTTTTCCTTACACCACATCAATGAAAGAATTTTGAAACTCTAACTCAAACTTTATTTTAAAAAAGTTACTTCTAAAATAAAAATCCTTATAATTAAAATGACTTTATTGGTACAATTGCTGCATTTACACTATCACTATTGTCTTTTAAAAACTATAAATAATTTGGTTGTTATAACACAACTGGTCTCTTGTTCACAATTCATTTGCAATCATCTGTTTGAAGAGACCTGTTGTGTCAACATTAAAGGCGTGAGGAACAAGGGACAGACCTACACTATAGGCAAAAATTGTTAGAGAGCTAACTCTCAGTAGCCTTCAAATACTAACTAATGGTAGGTATTAGTTGTTTAACTTCAACTTAATGTACCTCCAGACTCACCCTGCTGATATAGTACCTTTGGTGTTGTGAGAAAATGGACGAGGAGAGAAATATATACCATCTATTGAAAGAATTAATAAGAATTAGAGTATTTATGCCAAGGAGAGCAGATATTATATAATTACATGTTTACGTGTTTCTAGACGTTGATGGGATTATAAAGATACAGTATGCTATATTAATACCACTTTTAACCTTTTCCCCATAATCTAACGTCTTGTGAATTACTTATCATTTGTTGGCTGGGTCTTATGTTTCTCGGTTCTATCGTTTCAAATATAAATTCACGTTGCATAACAGTACCAAATGTACTATGCATCCCCTAAAAAGATTTATACTTTACAAGATGGCTTGATATTTTTTATTTTGCTCCCGAACGTGTTGTCGAAATTGATAAATTTATGATATTATCGAAACGAGGAGAATGTTCCGTGTACGAGTTGAAAGTCCAAGGACGACTTGTGGTAAGCCTATTTTGGTTTCCAGGCATGTGGCCTCCTTAATCAGAGCCCAATATTTCTTCATTACAAAAGTTTATTGATTGTTCGGAAAGAAAGGTGGTACTGGTTTAATGTGGATGGATTTTTTTTTTTAAATTTCGTTAATGCATAACCTGTGACAAACAATCGACTATATGCTCTCCTCCAATACATCCTCGATATATACAAAGGACAAAACCATAATAATATGTGTTTATTGAAACTAATATACAATACTTTCGTTAGGTATTTAGCCAAATATGTAATATAAAATCGATAAGCGACGCCTGCTTTTACTTAGAAATTTTTTTTTATAGCTATCATCGCCAATCTGAGCTTTTTCAAGGGGAGATTGAATGTATGTAACTAATTTTTAATAAATAAATTTAAAAGTGAAGACCGAAAAATCTAAATCAAGTGTTTCTTCCATTCCTGAATTTAGCATAAATATAGTCCATCATTTTCTTCAGCTTAGATGTCAGTTATAAAATACTTTCCCAAGGTGAAGATTGGACGATCCCCAACATTTGTATTTAGACGGATTGAAAAAAAGTGTAATAGTGTTACAGCTGATATAAAAACCAGGGCCTTGATGTTTATATCCCTCCATGAAGATTTCTTCTTCAATGTCTCCAGGAAACAGACTTTGCCAGTGCAAAGTCGTTCATCAGACCAGCAGTTACCATGAAATCTCCAAAAAGAGCAATAAGACGGTTATTTGGAGCCATGAAAGAGCAACCCAGATAGAAGATAATTATTTTGAACGCCGAACTGGATATCATCTATATGGACAGTCACTCATGGTTGGGTCATCATGGAAGAATGGAATCACCACATAAGGTATGGCAAAGAGGAGAGCACAGCCAGGATGGCACAGAGAGAACGAGAAGACAACGAGGTTCGTAATTTGAGAATGCTCATGGTCTCGTACAGGTTCTAAGTTGTTGGCATAGTTCCAACAAGTTAGTTGTATGACTGTAGCACCTGCTATGGCCGTTAGTAATATTGGACATAAACATTTAAGAAGAGCCGAAGTATTTCCAATAACAGGCTCATGAAAATGAAAAGTTAACCATTAACGTAAGCCCTTTAAGAGGTAAGTATCTAAAAATGAGCTTGGGACGATAGTAGAGCTATATGATTTAAATGAAAAAGGATGAGAGCTTTTTGCTAATTGTTACTTTTTTGGCAATGATCATTCTCTTAATAGAAAAAATTCCCAAAAACAGAATAATGTTAGCCACGTTGATTTACACGGTAAGAAGAGAAGCCTTAAAGGAGGAACCTTAGAGTTTTAACATGCTTCTCCATCAGAAAAATGATTAAACAATTAAGAATCCCACCCAATTCATTGGGAGTTAAGATACAATTATTTATTATAGAATCTGCCATAACGTGACACCATTGGGGAATATAATTCCAAAAATTGAAGTGTGGATGTCACGCATTGAGATTGAAAGGGCAAAAATGGGCCAAGCCAATTTTGAATTAGCTCCAGAGCGAAAGTCCCCCGCTCTACAGCCCAGCCTCAATGGGCTAGGGAAAACTCAAAGCAGTGCGACCGCAGAAAGTGACGTTAGAATGAAATGCTCAGTAAAGCTTATTATTAGTCATATTCATTACCAAGCTTACTTCATAACCAGTATCACCCCTTAACAGGACTCCACAACCACAGCCTTCGAAAAATTGAGCAACAATTTTTATTTCTTTATGATCATTAACAGAGTATAGTAGAATTTTTGTTTTGGCGAAAATAGAAGATTAAAAATATGTTCCAATTTGTTAAACAGAATAATAAGTGGAGGATAATCACTTGAATAATTTATTAAATTTATTTTTGGAGATTTCGTGTTTTACGTATCTTACGCGTCATGGATTCAAACATTTAAATGAAACAATTTTCTAAACACATATTATACGTACGTATATCATCTCGGTTGTTAAGACTGACTCAGACTATCCTCCTCACTGTGATAGCTGTATTAACATTTCCGATCTTTTGTATTTATCAAAAACAAGAGACAGGCAATCTACATGCGTGGCTGTGTGTAGAAAGTAATTTTTCAAATCCAAAAGA